>OX337244.1:57954928-58219314 GCA_946965025.1 Blera fallax
AAACTTTTGAAAACCCAAAGTGTCGACTACACTCTACCAAAAACTGAAGAGAAAGTTTCCCAACAGTCTCGTCCCGCCGCCACCACCCCAATCCACCACTCACCACTCACCACTTTCCCAAGAAAAGATGTATTCATGTTGATTTTTCTCAACTCCCCGATTACCGCATGCCGCGAGTCACCGGGAACTGTCGACATTCCGAAGAAGGGAAGGAGGCTAATTTTGATGTCCCGGAATATAAAAGCACAAATTATGAGCATGAAGGCAAAAATATCTCACAGATTGTTAAAATGAACGACAAAATGGGAATTTCCTCACACCGCAACCCTGGGTGGGGGTTGAGTATACTCGTGCCATGAGTAGGGCTTGCGAAAATCAACTTGTTGAAAGCGTCCATACACCCCCGCTGTACCCACAAACAACGGCACTTACTCATTTTCCTGTTTTCTTAAAGTTTTACCCCTTCCTCGGTGAAAACCGAGAAAGGATTGTTGCCACATCGTTTAAATAAGCACACAGCACGATACAAACATTTGAACAACTATGCTTTGGGCGGTGTAAGATAATTAAATTATCCAACGAAGCAGTGGGTGGTAAACTGCTTTTCCTTTTGTAAGCCTTAGTTGACTTTTAACGCTGACCCCGTAGGGTGAAGGTAATCAAAAATGCCGAAGAATAATGCAACGTTTGACACCGTGCTTACAACATTTCAGATAGGATTTGTTCAGTTGGAATTCATCAATCAAAATAGGATACTGTGCGACAAGGCTTTTTAACGTTGAGCCTAGGACTTAATTAATTGCCCAAGAGAAACAATGACAGTGGCTGTTAATAGACCTCGTAGAATGGATGTTGATTAGCTGAATATCGATTAAGGGACTCAGCAATACTACAATAAGTGTTTGAGGCAACAGATCCCACGTGGTCCAGGCCCTTTATTCTAGCGACCATATGTGGTGTGTGTGTTATATTTTTTCATACAAATGGAAAGCACGTACAAGTTAATGCTAAATATATTCTAAAGGTGAATTGAAAACCAGTTTGAAGTTTTCTGGGACTCGAAATCGAGCTTCCAGCTCGGTAGTCCAACGCATTAACCAATGGGCCATGTGCTTATATGAGCTTATATGAGCCTCTGCAGTCAAAAATGTTGTAGCTTTGTTTGTAAGCTCTAGGTTAATAGATAGATAGAGGTGGCGGTTGAAAAGAGAACCAAACTAGCGCTGTTTTGCGGCATTTTGATACCAAAACCCATGTAACCTGGTTGTGTGGTAAGGTTTTGGGCTAAGATGAGAGATATATGTACTAAACCCAGCCTGTCGAGTCCAGGTAGAGGATAAGGTTGTCGAAGAAGGGTTTACCTAAAGTACTGTCTAGTTCTCTCTAGCGCAGGACAATTGCAAAGAAAGTGAAAAAGAAATTCTTTCTCGTTAATAGCTACGCAGGAGTTGTTATGGGGGATTTCATCCTTGACTGCATAGTCTCCTGTTGGCCAATAGACTACACTTGTGGCTACAATTATGATAATATCTGGCCCTGATCTGTTTGGTAGAGCATTTGATTCATGCTTGCTATAGCTGGGCCACGTCTTTCTTGACACAGTGCAGCTGGAAAGGGTATTCCACTCGAAGTTGGCTAGCCATAAGAAGTGATTAGGACTCCCATCGGAACACTGACTCTTTTTGTCAGAGAGCTGCTTATGGTTGTTCCTTGTCTGAATAAATAGTCCGCTCGCTCGTTTCCCTTCTAGAATACAGATGGCTTTGATTTTTGATTAAGCGCTCAGTTTATATATGTACGTAGTTCTGGTATTGAAGTATTAGTTTTGATGATGTGGTAGCTAAATCAATGGATAGCAGCTTGTCTATCAGTGAAGAAGATAGGATTAGAAACCGTGCAGTGCACGGTAAGTCTCTCCAATCACGAGAATCTCCGCTTCTGAAATTCGGGTAACGGAAGGATTTCAAAATGTTTAGATAAGTCTTTATAGACGGTTATATCAAAATCTGTGAATAAATTACCTGTCTTTCATTCTGACTGAGAAAGTTACTGAGAAAACTATCCTGAAGTATTAAGGTGGGGTTTTGTAATCAGCCGAAGATACCGTCTCCAGGACCTTACGATTACCGTAAGTTGTACTCAATTTACAAACTAAGTAAAGAGTGATAACTTTTTGAGATTACTACTAAAACTACTTTTTTACTTACTTTATGGGCTTCCCACCTGGATAGCCTTCCGTCCTCCAACACGCTGCTTCCAGTTGTCAAGACCAAGCTCTCTGATATCTGCGATAGCTTGCTCTTTACATAAGACGAAGATTCGATTTTCCTGGTTATCTCGAACCTGGGACTGAGACTCGAAGATCATCTTGGCTGGAGCGTTGTGCGTATAGCGGAACTGTATAGTTCTATAGAGGACTCATTTTATTCTCTGAGTAAGAAGAGAAGTTTTGGCCTCTTTTGTTTTGCCAATCAATCAGTAGCACTGGTTTTTAAGGGTCGATCTTTATGGAATCTCTACCAAGTCTTCATTTGTGTAGTGAACGTTGACTCCGAGGTAGATGAGCTCCTTAACTTCCTCGAAGTTAAAGCTATGAACAGTGGCGTTTGGTCCTAGGCGGTGAACACATGGCGTTTTCATTTCGTTGATAGCATGAACTTGGTCTTGCCCTCTATCACTTCAAGGCCAACTCATTTTACCTGTTCCTCAATTGCAATGAAAGTTCGTTCTACGATATGCTAGGAGCGACCAATAATGTCGATGCTTCGCATCATTAAACCAAGGATCGCTTTTTTGGAGGTAGCTCATATCCTTGGATGATTCCGGCCTCTTCTTTGACGATCTTGCGAAAATTGGGTCCGCCATGACTGTTGGCGTTTCTAGAACAGTGAAGAGTCTCTCACTCATAAGCTCTTTGTAGTCTCTTGCGTTTTCAGGTGTGCCTCAGTGGACTTCCTGTGAATTTTTTGCTGGTTTTTTGAATTCGGTTTACGTAAAAAATAACTCGATTCAATCCCCTTGGGTAGTCAGCACCAATTCTAGAGTGAATACAGAGTTCATTACTTTGGACTTACAAGACATCTCGTTGGCACTTGACAGTTTAAAACCATCTGCAAATCAAGGGATGAATAGAACACCTGTAAGAACAGTATTTGTAATCCTCTGTTAAAAATCTTTAACCCGACTCTTAGACTTGGCATTTTTTTGGATGAATGGAAAGTTTTATTTTTAGTGGCAATCTTTAAAGCAGGCTCCAAAAATGATGTCAAGAATTACAGGGAAATCTGTAAGCTATCAGCAATTCCAAAACTTTTTGAAAGTATTGGAAAAACAAAACTTGAATTTTATATTAAAGAGCATACATATTTCTGATTCCAACACGGATTTGTTTCAGGAAGATCTACAGTTTCCAATATTGTCTATTTTACCTCGTCTCTTCTGAAGTCGTTTGAAAATGGTTATCGGGTTGACGCAGTCTACACTGACTTTGGCAAGGCTTTTGATTCTGTTAGTCACAGTGTTTTAATACACACATTAAAGTGCTTCAGAATTCATTCATCTATGTTGAGATGGATCACATCCTTCCTAAATAATAGAGTGCAAATGGTTCTATTCACTCAAAAACATTCTAATACTGCTCAGGCGTACCTCAAGGCAGTCATTTGGGACCCTTAATCTTCATAATTTTTATTAATGATATAACATCAATTCTGAGTTACAGTGAATGCTTGCTGTACACAGAAGATTTAAAATTGTTTCGCAGAATTTGAAATAAGAGTGATTGCTCAAAGCTTCAATCTGACACTCCCACTCCCTATTGATTTTATTAATGGCTCTTGCTCGGTCGTTGTTGGAGTACTGCGACATAGTATGGTGCAGATTGATAGAATAGAAAATATTCAAAGAAAGTTTGAAATTTGGAATTTCTCGCCTAATTACGATACTAGATGCCAAATGCTTGCCTTAACTAAGCTTGCGACGAGGAGGAAAATCCATGATATTATGTTTGTAAGAGACCTTCTTTGCTATCATTTAAAAGCCCTAAGGCATTAAGGCCATTAAGGCAAAGAGAGATTCCTCTTCGTACTATGCATCGTTCTAACTATAGTTTGAATTCGCCTTTACCTCGTGCAATCGTGATTTTAAACTCAGTTTGGTCTACAATAGACTTAAGTTTGTCCAAAATTGTTTTTAAGAATGCATTATTTAATTTACGCTTAAATTAGTGAATTGTTGTAAGTATCTTAGCTTTAGATTATCCTGTTCTGTAAATCTGTTAAGTCATTCAACTGATGAGATATATAAATAAAAAAAAGAATTAATTTGAATAGCTCGACAGATAAGCCGTCAGCTCCAGCAGCTTTGTTGGACTAAAGTTTAAGTATTGCCAGATCAGGTAAACGGAATTATTGGTTTATATCATCCAGGTTGAATGGTTCATTCTACTTGACAACGGAGTTCCATTCGTCGCCGCCGTTGCGCAGACTGTAGAAATGGTTCTTTCATATCCTCAGCATCGACTGCATTTCTACTACGATGTTTTTTTTAAATCATCCATACAAGCTTCAGTTCGGGCTTTGTAACCGTCACTTCTTGTTTTTACCCTTTATTAAAACTTCCAACAAGGATTCGACTCAATGGATACATGCGTGCGGGCTAAAGTCTTACGGATCCCTCTACTAACATATATTTTTTTCTAGTTAGTCGCAGTGATACATTGATCGCTTATGACATCATTACTGGACGATGCGTCTAAATTCATGCATAATTCTAACAAATATTGCAAGTGCTGGATGGAAGATTGAGAAATTAAATCTGAAGAAATCTAATTGACCTGCCTCGCTGACTCAAGAATTAGGTCGAGGAATCATGGAAAATCTAGCTGAAAGACCTCCTGAGACACACATCCATATCTGGTGGTCTGAAATCAGGGGTTCTCTTGTTACAGATCCCCAAAGGGAAATCAAAAATTGATCAAATTGACCAAACTAATGGACTGTGTAGCAGTGACTTGCTCCCATTTACCCTCCTATCAGAGCTCATTCAGCTTAACAAATGAAGGGAAAGCATTCCCATGGAGCAAATTGTCGAATTTGGCGTTTTGTTAACTTTAAATCCACACACACCCATGGCTTCATTAAATGTTACAAGTATTCCCTTACTCCGGTCTAAGGTCGATGGATTGTACAAATGGTACGTGAGCTCAACATGGAATTTATGTACCTACCCTGTAAATCTGTCATGGTGTTCAATTACATGTTTTCTAAATCAACGGGGATTTCTGTGTTTTGGGGGTGGTGGGCACTAATAAAACGATTTTCTAAGAATTTCGTGTCAAAACAGAGGGGACCAATGGCGGGTGGGGAACACAAAACAAAGCACTTTACATTGAACGTCGAACGTCAATTCCTGTCACGAACACCTAATTAATGCATAATTAGTCATTTTGTTCGGTGCCATTATTTGATTCCCTTGGGAGAGTGATGCCAAGGAAGGGATGACATACTTTACTTACGGTATCTAGTCGTTGGATTCTTTCATTTGGGGTCATATCTTTGTGTTTCTCGTCCAGAAGATATACATCTTTTGCACTGATTCTTTTGCACCGCCCAACGCAATGGCACGACAGCGTTTTTGAATTCCCCGTCGGAATGTAATTTTCTTAATTATGAAGTTAATTGGAGGCGAACCTTTGAGTTCGGGTTGAGTTGTCGCAGCAGTTTTGCGCTACAAAGGGACAGAAAAGTAATTGGCACAGAATGGCGCAAGAAAATGGTTTCGCTGCAGATAGTCTTTTAGTGAATGGATTCAATTAGGCACGCGGACTTTGGTTAGGCAGTTGACGTTACTCAGATGGGAGAAAGACTGATAAGGCCTGGGAGAAGGTAAGGTAATTAGGTTTGTTTTTCTTTTCATTCTTTTCGTGTAGATTCATGTGCATATGTATAGTCACATCGACAGATTTATATTTATTGGTACAACACTTTGGGGTAAACATGGACCTTAACCGACAAAACTCTCTACTGAAATAGCTCTCCCTCCAGATTGCCAGAAAAGAAAAATTTAAATGTTTGGCGCAACAGACCACACGTGGTCCAGGGCCTAGCTTCTGGCGAGCATTCGTGTTGTGCGTGTTATATTTTTCATACAAATTTAAGAGACCTACAGTTTGGAGCCATATGCGAAGGGAATTTTTTGTATAAGCTTTCTCATGACCGTTCCGGTGCCATTGCATCAGACGGCATATCCATGGAACCAGGACCGTAAGATAAGTGTCACGTAAGGTCATCGAAACTCCTGTGCGAATGATACCAAAAGCCACCTCGTCTAAGACGGTAGATTGGTATAATAAACATATTACGGTGAGGTAAATCAATCGGTGAATGTCGATTAGTCTTTCCAAACTTTTCAGTAAGAAGGAAGACAAACCTAAAAGTCTGAAACTCTTGCCGAGCGAGTAATCACTTCTACAAAATTTTTGAATAAAAGACACTTGAACTGTTCGCCAGGGTATTGGAATATGTATATGCCAGTACCAGACACGCATTAAAGATTCTCTTCAGAGATAGTAACATTTAGTTTATGCCTTTTGAGAAAGGCTGTATCCATCGATACCAGGCGATTTGCCTAGAGAAATCTATTAAGGCAGCAAAAGGCCCACAAAATTGTTCTTGAAAATTTCTTCAACAGGAGAAAACAAAAATGAAGAAATTACTGATGGTGTCGTGGTCACTAATTAAACTGGGGATGAACTACCTCGGAAGAACCTGCTATATATACATATGTTGTATACGAATACCACTCATGTAATGGTATCCCGCAAAGCCCGGCAGTGTCCTAAAACTAGTAATCAAACTAAACTAAAATTAAAAGATTCGATGTTAAGAAATCTATTGGATTGCCAATTTTTTGAGCTCAAAACTGCGTTCCACTTCGTACACAGCAAATGATTAGCCACACTGAAAGACGGTCAATGTAGCGACATCTATGAGAAACTTTTCAAATGGTCATAAAAAACTACAATATATCATTGCCAACAGATGCAACAACCGTTTATGCATATGGTTGAAGAATTAACTACAATAAATCTTGACTCCTATACAAATTCGCCTGTGTTTCTAAAGTAACTGAGTGTGTTCACAGTTGAAATTAAACGTAAGAACTGCAGACCTTCTTAAACTAGTTGTTATTGACTTACAGCGCTAAGTTCACCGGGTGGTTCGAATATTCGATGGCTGCTGCGCTTATCCCTGATGTACATATGTAAGTCCTGTGAAAGAGTATACAATACATTCACGAATCCCTCTTGACCTAGTAAACGAAGGGACGGTGAACAGCTTCGATCCATTTGGATTCCACGGACCAGATGACATTTTTCCAACGCAGCTACAGATGACTGCACTCATAAGACGGAGTCTGTTGTGAATTTTGAACGGCTGATTACACCCAGGCCTAATACAGGCAAGGTCTCACACATAGTTCACACAACTGTAGATCTCAGGTCGGTTAGCTTGACTACTTTCATACTTAAATCTATAGAGAGAATCATAGATTATTTGACGCAGCGACTATTCGTGCTGTGCGTCTAATATTTTATCGCACAAATGGAAGAGATTTACAGTTTAGCATCATATCCGAAAAGTTTTTTTTCAGTTATTACTGCCAGATGTTTGTCAAACATTTAAAAGATGTGGGACCGTAAAAAAAACTTTGTGGTGTTTTCTGGGACTAGAACCTCACACTAACCACAGAACTACAGCGCCCACACAAACCAAGTTGATTGCCAACGCCTTACGCTAAGCATTTGCAAAGCTACATATGTACTGCACATTCTAACAGCTAGAGTCAATAATTCTTCCTTTAAAGTAAGCTCTGTCAAGAGGCACATTAAACGGTTTCTCAAGTTGCATTTGCCATTGCTCTGGTATGTAATTTCCAACGAGCTTCCCCTAAAACCAGATAAGATCGGAGCACACGGTAGCCTACACATATAGCGTCGCTAATTCATCGTCCGACAAGGACCCGCAGACTCATTCTGATGCCCTGTAATTCGCACTCAAAAAGATAGTGACGTGGACCAATAGTTGCAGTCTTAACGTCAACCCGACCACGACTCAGTTTTTGTTTGCTAGTATACTAGAAATCTCTTCCAAAAATCTTTCGAAACTAAAAAGAACCACACTTAGACTGTTGTCTACCTGGGTTGTACAACCAAACGTTATATAGAGTGGAGGCACAGTCTTCAGTTCGGCCCTTTTCCTATTCTATTACTCTATCTAAAAGTTGCTCATTTAATAGCTGCTGGGGCCGCTGTTAAGATACATCTACATACGATTCCCTGTGTATCGGTGACAATATTTCCTTGACTGTAATAATCGGATAATCTGCGTCCTGGGCTTAAAGACAGCTGCTAATTCTTTGATTTGTTTGTTCTTTTGATCGCGTGACTCCTCGACTGAGACTGGACGAGGCGTGAATCTTAATTTTCTTATGAAGTATTTTACCTTCTCTCTTCTTCTGACTCATTCGCCATGTGGCTCTTGTTTTGATCTGCAGCGCTTACAAATGAGCCTCTTCCGTTAACATTTTTAAGCGTGAGCACTCTTCATCATGATGCAAGATTTTCCTAAATTGCGTTTTCGTGGTCTAAGACTAGATCCATTGGTTGTAGGAATTTATGCCATTCTTAGGTGATGAAGGTAAGTAGAAGTAAAATTAAATAAAAATAAATAAAAAAATAAAAAGGCAGTTTTGCACACACATATCAAAGCGAGTGAAACATAAGTGGGACTTAATCCACCCAAACTGTTGGGGGTTAAATTCACTCCGAGCGCCCCTTCGCTCGTTGTTGTCGTTCCAACACACTTTAGACCAAAGTTTTACTTTCGTGCGTGCCTATTGGCTAGTGACTAGTACTTATGGCCATTGGTCTAGCGACGTCTGTACTTGTCCTATATACAAAGTTTTGTTCTTAATTTGTCAAACCTTTCAGGAAATGATGCAATTCAGATTAGTCCACCTAGTTCCTACAAGAAGATTTTACCCTTCACGAAACTTAGTAGAGGATAAATTTCCTCCGCAGATGATTCAGGAAGATTGGAGCAGCCATTGGCTCTTTCATTCCCCTATAAGTTCCCATAGTCTGAAACCCAGAGGAGAGTGATCTTGAAACGACATTTAGCCCGAGCCAGTGTGTCTTTGCAGTCTTCAACAAGTTTGCACGTACATACATAGGTGTGGTTGAATAGGGAACCTTAATCGCGACCTGACTGTGGACGAAGGTAGCTACGTATGTATGTTTTGTTTGTGTGTCGATTTGTTTATGAGTAATTACACGATTCTTTAACTGCCAGGATTTCTGCGTAAAAGACGCTAGATGAATTGGGGAGTAGGAAGAATTCGGATATGTTTAGATTTATTCAGAAGAAGCCTACTCCTCTACAGTCTATTTAGCAACCATCTGTGAACATACATATATATTTAGAACTCCTTCGTAACAGTTGCTGCTTCCCATTCCCATCTGCATGGGAATCTTTCAGAAAAAATTTTTCGAAGTTAAGTTTGGATGTTGTGTACTCGGTGGAATTTGGTCATATACTATTAGGCAGTGAATATAGGATTTCAGTTTTACTTTGAATCTAACTCTACTGCACGATTCAATGGCAATACAATACAATCAAATGGTATAATGTTAAGAATAGCATTGAACTCTTCTGTCGGACATGAATGACATGAGAAAAGCATCAGGTTAATTATATTTGGATCGACGCCAAAACCAACCATGAAGCCCAAGCTCTTATCTTACCAAAACACTCCTTCCAATATTTCAGCGTTGCCTGAATGATCCTTGTTTGGAGCATGCAGACAATTCATCTGCTAACAACGTCTTCTTGTGGACTTGTATAGGTACATATATACTCATTGTGGACGTTATTAAAAGGGCTTTTTATGGATAAGAAAGTATCTAGCGTATATCAATGATGATGGATTGACCCCTCAACTATTCGCACTACTTTGTGCAGGGCCGTTTCGGTTGGATTTTTTTTAATGTAAGCGTATTGAGATTTACATAAAGGAGACCTAACCAGGCTCGAAATTAAGTGAAAGTCTAAGATACGTTTGAATGTTTGCCCGGAAGAGTTGTAAGCCCTTTTGCCATTCTACTACTACTTTGTCTAAAATATAAACCTGTGGCCACAAGGCCACAATTTTCATTACAAATATGCATAATTAAAGAAATAACAAAATGTTGGTACAATTAACCGTAATGTGCACTTTGAGAATCTGTATTGGTTTGTTACTTAAATGCGTAAGTTTTTTTCTTCAAACTGAAAATTATATCTCAAAATCCTTCTTCTGAAAATTTCATTTTCGACTTAAGCGGTTATGACTTACGGCCACAGAAACAATCACTTAAAAACTCGTTCTCTGATGATAGATATATCGCGATAAGCTTCAGAACAGCAGCTTTTACTGTGCACATAATATTGCATCTCAAATCGAATCTCGCACCACTTCGTAGGGATAAGCCTCTTCCACCAACTAAAAATCTGCATAGACGCCTCAATATACATTGCACCTTACCTGCTTATACGGGATGCCAATGGCATTAGAAATCGACTCGAAATTTATACAATTTTCTTTTACTTTGTAATTCAATTTATTTAAAACCAAATAATAATATTTAATAATAATCGTCATGTATTTCCTATTTTCTTTTTTTTTTGTTCGTGTTTCACTTTTGTATATTTTCTTCTTTTATGTTCAATTTTCTTTTTTCTTTTATGTATATAATATATACGGTTAATATAGAAATAAAAACGATCTCACAGAACAATGTTACCGTTCTGTCACTTTTTTTTTTAAATTAGTTGAATGTGTTTTTACTTAAAATTACGCCTTTCTTCTATTTTTTTAATGTTGTAGTTTCTTTGTTTTTTTTTTTAAATATTTATCTATAATGTTAACATGGAATTGAGTAGGTGTTTTTCTTATTTTCTTTCATTTTTTTTTTTCTGTTTTTAAATTTTATTGTTAATTTATTTTATAAGTAATTAGTTAATGTTTTGCTTTTATATTTATTTATTTTTTTCTAATTTTCACACACTACATTTGTTTTGTTTCTTATTTCGATCATTTATTTATGTTTTTTTTTTCTAATTCTCAACTCATTTTTGTTCGTTATAAAATCCATTTTCAACTTAACAGTGAGTTTTATTTATTTGCTGTTCGATTATTGCTTTAACATAAAACTTACGTAAAAGTATGTTAGTAAAACAATAACTGAATCGTTACGTATTCATAAAAATGTGTATGCACTCTCTGATTTTTTTTTTTAATTACTTCTATTAACTTATTCGATTTTTTTTTCTTATTTATTAAATATTTATTCTCCAAACAACTAACCTGTTGGTTTCCCTTTTTTAAATTTTATTTTTAATTAGCGACTTTTTATGATTTTTGTTACACCTACTACACTTGTTTTTTTTTTTTTTATTTTAATTTTGTTTTATTATTTAAAAATACGTACGTGCTCTATGAAACCAATAATCATTTCGATACAAATGTGTTTTTTTTTTGTTATATCCTTTTTTTTGTTTAAAATAAGTCAACTTTTAACATTCTATTCGTTTACATAATAAACACAAGAAAAAAAAAACAATTGTTAAAAGAAAAAAAAGTCCTAAAAGCATAGACAGTTGGAAAACATAAACAAAACAAAGACTTTTGTCTAGACAGGTTTGCGGGGTTCAATTTTTCCACTTTACGGGCATTTTTCTTTTGTTTTAAATATTTAGCGTTGCATTTGTTTATTCATATATATTAATTTAGTTTGTTCTTATAAACGTTTTACTTGTTTTTGGTTTTTAATTTATTCATTTTATTTTGTTTCTTGTTTTATTTAAATCTAAATATTACTTCGAGTATGTGTTTTAACCATTTGGATATTTAATATGTAGTTTTTATATAACATATAAATTTTTTTCTCACTTTTTGTTTTTTTTTAATTATTTGATTAATGACTTAATTTTATTTTTTTACAATTTATTTTAATATTTAGATTACCGTATCGTGGTGAAGTTTTTTTTATTGATTTTATAATTTTCCTTTCGTTTGCCTTTTGTATTTTTTTTTTTGGCTTTGAGTATCTCTTTTTAAATTTGCTGCGGTGATAAAGAACATTACTAATGCTGTGATGTGGTGTTTTTTGTTTTTTCTTTAATCTAAAAAGTTTTTTTTTTTTTTATTTTTGTAAATTTTGTTAACATTTATTTAGTTTTGTGCCAAAAGAAAGAAAAATTGCATAATCGTCGTGGAGAATTCTAAATGGCACATAGAAATACTGCAAATTAGAAACAAAAAGTGAACTAAAAATTGCAAAATAATATTCGGTGATTTAAAAAAATTTTTTATTCTTAATTATTTTGCAATTATCTGCGGTAAATTGTCTTTTTTAAAATGTTATTCACTAGACCATAGAAATATGAATAATTTCTTTTTTTTTTAAATTTATTCTTTTTTTGTTTTTCGTTTCAATGTTACTAATTTTTTTTCTTATTGGAAGATGCAGTTTTGATAGTCACTAATTGTTTGTTATTTCATTTTTTAGTAAATTCATTTAACGTGAAGATTAATAAAACCAAAATGTAGACGAAATTATTAACCGAATATTTAGTGATAATAAATAAATTCAATTTCAGTGTGCTTACAGAGTAAAAATTATTTAATATTTACACCAAATGGGAGATATTAAAAAAAGACTGCAGTTTTGTAGACCATAGATTTTGGGAGTATGGCAGCTTCTAAAGCTAATAAAATGACCCCAAGACATTGGGAGCATATACTATATGTAAGTGCATATCCAGACTATTGAATGATTTGGACAAAATTTCTCTATTTTAATGCAAGTAGCTTCAAGTTTAACATTGCATGTAAGACGATGTAAGGTGATCAGTAACTAGGCAGGTATGGCAGGGCCATACAGAAACCAAATCAAACAATTTTCAGGCAGTTCACTTAGATGTGAACAGAGAAGAGGCTAAGATGGAAAAAAATCAACGTGTTCTACCGCTTCTTCTTTGAACAGCGAATATTTGTCAGAAGAATGATGTTCAAAATGTTTCAAAAGTGAACGCACCTCTAAACGAGCACAAGTTCAGCTATAGATGACTTCTTTATTCTGTCACAGTGTGCCCATATAATTCTATAACTTTTGACGATGTTCGCTCGGAATAGGTTCGATGAGCATGAAATTTCTTTTTTCTTTCTGTTAACTTTTTCTACCAGGAATCGGCTGGTATTTAGAGTTATTGAAGCAATGGTAGTTTGAAGTAAATCAAAAGTTAATTACAGGAACCCAAGAAGGCAACAGCCATGTCAGATCAGTAATTATTGACAGATGGACAGACGTACTCGTAGCATGATACGAATACGGTATGAATTTGAGTTCACATCTATACGTGCAACAAATCAGTACGGCCTCAACACAAGCGACTGCGTGAAGGTAGGCAAGAGGCCCTACATGAGCTACTTGTTTTCATCAAATACACATTGTACTTGTAATTGCGACTTCTATTTTTGGATAAGTGCCGGAAAAATTTACAAATGTATTCGATATAATTATGCAGAGTGTAGGTATAAAACTGTCACAAAGGCAACTCATTGGCATCCGATTCTTCTCAAGCCTGTCCCGTGGCATTTTAAATCTTTCTTTCCTCTTTCTGCCTCCGAAAATATGCGAGCTAATTACATAAACAGGCCTAGAAAACTGCACGGATTTATTCCATATCTCCATATAGCCAACAAATAAAAAAATAAAATCCTTAAAATTTAAAAATCGTAATAAACTTAAAGGAATAAAAAATCATTAAATGAAAAAAATTACACAACTCAGATGTTAAATATTTCGCGTAAAGAATACCTTTTCAATGCAAAAAATCTCATTTTTTTGCACGATATAATTTGTCTAATTTTATTCTATTTCATAAAATTCTTTCCATTTTTTAAATTCATTTTTTGTTTTAGTTTTTTTTTCACTATTTTTAATCGTATCAAATATAAAAATCAACAATTTATTTATTCCTTATTTTTTTTTCGTTATGAAAATGTACAATTTCTATTTAGTTTCTTTTTTTTATTTTGTTTTTATATTTATTTATTTTTTCTGTAAAAACGTTTTTTTTTTTTATTTAACTTTAATTTTTTTCTTTCGAAATTAAAATGAGCTTACCTTGTTTTTGGTTTTCTTTAAATGCTTGCCTAATTGTATATATATTTACTCAACGCTTGCATATATATTTATTTTGTTTTGTTAACTCTACTAGCTTTTCCAATTTTTCATTTGTTTGCGCGTGAGTTGAGTGTAATGTTATAAATAATTTGATTAAAATTAAATTAAAAAATAATAATTGTAATAATAGTAATACTTTTCTTTTATTAATTTATGTGTGTGTATATCGTTTAGCGCGTTTTTTGTTTTCTGTTTTTTTTTTTTTATAACATTCGGCTTATAATTCTCTAGGATTGATTAAAATGATTTTTTTTTTTATTTTGTTTTGTTTTGTGTTTCTTATACAATTATATGAGCAATTTTCTTAATAATTCTATGCATTTCCAACAACATTTGTTAAACAGTTTCTAATTGATCAAGATTATTTTCATCGAATCGTATGTCATTAATGAATATATCGGGATTATCCTCATCATCGTCATTATCATCATCGTCATCAAGGCCAGCACCGATCATCATACCGCTACCGATACCACCCATACCTAGGCCACCGCCAGCACCAGATCCGGCAATGCATATGTGCGGTGGTGGCGGAACACTTGTTGGCGGAAGTGGTGCTGGTGGTATAATTAACGTTCCACTATTAATACCATGAAGGCTACCGGATAGGCTGCCTCCACCTTGTAGATGTCTTCGACTGGAACTTAATCCTGACAAAAGAAGAAAATAGCGTTAACAAATTAAAATTCCATAGCGGATTCAAAACAAATTTTATGTTTACCTAAATGAATAAAAAACTTTTGAATTTATTAACCACAAAACTAAAAAGGCTTAGCTCAGAACATAAATTTACTGAAACTGAAAATTAAAATGGAAATTAAAATTAAAAAAACTTAAAAAAAATGTTTTGAATTATAAAATTGTATCTAGAAATGAAAAGGAATATACCTGTGGCACTTGTTGTTGAATCATAATGTCCAGTGTTTCGATGTAATCCAAGCTGTCTATGCCGGCGTTTTTTTTGGCGATGACAAAGTGTGCATAGGAGACAAATTAGGAACGAGACGGCGGCCATACTGATTATAATTAGAACGCCGTGATCCTCTTTGGGAGCTTCCGTGATACCTTCATTGCCGGTCCATGATTATTGATCGCACACGAAATATTTCATATCCGGATAAAAAAAATACAAAAAATAAAACAAAATACAAAGAAAAGGTAGACCACCATTAGTAAGTTTGATAAGTTCAGGTGAACGCACACAATTAATGAATTAATAGATTGTATATCGGAAACAAATTTTGCACAAAACTTAAATTAGGTTACGATTATGTTCTGTGATATTTTGAATTCGTAACAAATTAAATTTTTTATTTTTTGTGTGAGAATTTATAAAAAAAAAATTATTTTGTTGAATTGTTTTTTTAATTTTTTGATTTTATTGTGATCAGGTGATGTGCACTACAAATTTTGTTAAACTGCTTGGTGTTAGGTGGTGAAATTTCTGTTTGTTTACTTTGATTGTTGATGAAATATGTAAATTTATTTTAAATAAGCATTTTTTTTAAATACTGTTTTAATGCAAAGGATTTTTAATTTTGTTTTTAATTTAATTTTAACAAAAATTTGGTGCGAAAGTGCTGCTGAATGAATATAAAAAAAAAAAAAATCTCTTAAAGATGAGGTGATTGCTGAGTGCGCGTATTCAGTCAAAAGCGGAAATCAAGTTTAAATAAAATTTAAACAGATTTAAGGAATCTTGTAGCTTTTCATAAATCTATTAAAGCGTTTGAAAAGGACGCAAATAAAAGAAAAAATAAATGGGACTGTGAATGTGAAAATGGGATGGATCAAAAAAGCAGGAACAAATCCTAGTCAGACCAAGCAATATTTTTCCCGTCATTATAAGTGAACTGTTTTACTTCATAACTTTTTTTATACGAGTATTCCTTTCAAAAAAGTGGTGGGCTATGTTCTTTAAAGTTTATAAGATAGAAGACAAGGATATGGAAAAAATTTAAGGGTTGGATCGAATGCTGTGATGTCTGTAAGCCACATCTCTCCGGAAAATATTAAGGTAGGCAAGCTTTCCACTTTCGAGTCGTATGTCTAAGGAATACAGGGTGTGTCCTTAACATAATTTCGACTAGGGCATTGTTCACGTGCCAAAGCCTCTTGACAAAACCTGGGACTGAAATCCAAGTTGTTTTTTTCGTCGCACAATGTCATAATCAAACCAATGATCACTTATACGTTAGAAGTATGGCCAAAAATATTCAAAATCAAAACGCAGGTGCAGTAGATATCGCCAAGGTAAAGAAAACGTGACCCACGTCACGTTGGAGAAGTGTTTGCGCAATCTATAGGAGGAATGTTTAGTATTAAGCGTTAAGTCTGGAGGAGCAAAAATAACTTTTAGGCTCCCTTTAATATTGGACCTTCAGGTCATCTAAGAATTCTATAATACATTCATCATGATCCAACTCTTAAGATTCCAGATACCACGATCAAGAGTTTTGTTTCTCCAAGTGTTTCGAAGTTGTTATAGGTGCCCGCCGAGAAGGCTTTAATACTACAAAATTTCCAAAGCTGGTATACAGATGGTCCCAGTTTTGTCTTGGACGGTCATGTAGAAGTTCATAGTATTGAATAATGTGCACGAGAATGCTTTCAGAGTAAAATTAAGGAAGTGCCCATTTATATCTTTTCAGACAGTTAAGCCATAAATCCTTATAAGTTTCCTATCCAAGAGATATGATGGATGGGAAGAGGAATGCTAAAACGGACAAACGGCGACATTTACTACATCGGCCACTAGAGCCTGTTGGAATACATATTAGAAATCGGTTGCTGTTAAGGGTTATTACCTTTAGGCCGATAAGTAATCGGCTGATCGATTTTCTTACTTAACTTTTTCCTAGAGTAAAATAGATAATTTTTGTGACAAATATCTTACAAAACTATTAAGTTATGCCTAATGAACTGCAGACTTTCTACCGTTTTTTTTCTTTTCCCTACTACACCATATAAAGCTTTTTCTAATGATTCATGTGCTGTAATCAACGTAATATATCAATACCCTGCACTTGCTTTAGATGTGTACTAAAAGTCTTTTAAATGTTTTGAGTAATAACGAAGACAGACGTATGGATCTATCTGTCTATGGCCCAGTTTACAAGTCTTTGGTATAAATTCAACTTTTACTTCCCTCCATATCAATGGTGGTGCCTTAGCCTAAGATCTTGCCGAAAGATTTTACTTATCGTGGCCTTATCCTGAGCTTTTCGTAGTTAGAAGACTTATGCTGTGCAAAAGGTCATATGACCCACCATCCTTTTTTCTGTAATAAGACGCGTTGCCCTTTCTTCAGTTGCTACGGAGCTTTTGACGATTAATTGCTCACTTAATATAGAGTTCTGCGGTATTTATGTGGCTATATGAAGCACATTAACTAGCCACTTACCGGTAATTTAAAAGCTACGTGTTTTTACCTGTTTTTTTTTTTGGAATCGATTTAACTTAGATTTGGTGAATTTTTTAATAGACTATCAAAAAGTATGAATCAGTGTGGATTCATAGCTATAGGGGGTCAGCAAGATGCTGTACAAGCAATAAGGATAGTCGTCGAAAAATACAGAATCAGAAAAAGAAAACAAAACCCCCGCACATGGCATTCATTGACCTCGAGAAAGATCTTGACAATGGGACTACTGTACTTAGCTTAGGGATGGAAACAGTTGTTGGAAATCTAATTAAGTGTAAATAACTCGGATCATACATTTACAGCACGGTACACATAAGGAGATAAAATAAGTGCTGGATGGTGTTTTCTAAAATTCGGCCCAAAATGATAATTCGGAAAAATACGACAACGCGAGATAGTAGAGTAGCCTGGAGCACAAAGCAAGCTGACTCCTAATAAGGATTTAGTAGCCCGGGCAGCTGGAAAGAAGTGACGAAATGTCAAACCTGTCCCTAGGAAGGAATGCCTTCACAGGACATAGTAATAGAAGTGATTTCCCTTTTAGCACTACATATGCAGGAATATGTATAGAGTCGCACATAGCTCATAGAAAGGATTACAAAGGCTACCACTTTCCACCAACGAAATCTGTCAAGTGTGACAAGGCTCATGCGTTGAGCCTTTAGAAGGAAAGTCATTGCAATTTATAATTAATTTTCCATACAAAAAGCTGACACTGCGTTCCATCGGCCCTTTTCAATACAACTTCTAAATTATTGTACCAATTTTAGTGATACTTTTTTAACTTTAACAATTTGTCTTTTCACGATGCTTGGGGTGGCAACCTAAAACCGAACACCTCTTACGAATATATGAATTGTGATATTTCGAAAACGGCCTAAAAACTTCGGCATATTTCACGGTATAGATACAAACAAGGCAGTTGGTTCTCACGGTTTGTCCGCTAAGCTATTTAAAGCTGCTGGAAATGGTATACTTTCTATAGAAAGTATACACCAACTAAATCCGGCAATCCGATCACATGAGTGCATGCTCGATAAATGGAAGCTCAGTATTATTGCCAGATCCACAAGAAAAGAGACCTCTTCAACTGCTCCAATGACAGAGACATCAACCCTGGTTCTCACGGTTTGTCCGCTAAGCTATTTAAAGCTGCTGGAAATGGTATACTTTCTATAGAAAGTATACACCAACTATATCCGGCAATCCGATCACATGAGTGCATGCTCGATAAATGGAAGCTCAGTATTATTGCCAGATCCACAAGAAAAGAGACCTCTTCAACTGCTCCAATGACAGAGACATCAACCCTCTCAACACTGCGTATAAAACATTATCTGCTGTATTGTGTAAACGCCTGAAACCTTTCGTCAACAATCTGATCGATAGGATAGGATAGTCTATAATCAATCAAAATTTTACGCTCCAGAAGATCCTGGAAAAAATTCCAAGATGCTCAGATCAATGCTCACCATCTCTTTATACATTTCAGAGACGTCTATGACAGAAGAAGACAGAATTAGTGTGAATTTTCCAAATTTTATGGCCGGATGGTTCAGAAAACTACGGGAAAACTATGACGTCATATTTGAAATCTAAAATTTCAACCATAACATAATTGGATTCTTAAAGAACTTAAGGAACCCTTTACAGTGATATTATCATATGTCTAAAAAAAATAAAATCGCTGCAAGACCTATAAGAAGTCCTCCGTGGTACATCGACTTTAACTCCATCTTTAATATGACAGATCCGGTCTGGACAGATCCAGCCTTGAGCATCACAAAAGTCGACACTGCAGCCAACTAAAATGTGTCGCACATAAAAAAAGCAACCCTCTCGTATAGAATCCTACAACTCATGAACCTTTATGAACATGTTTTCAAGAGAATATCCTGAAAAATGATTTCGAAAACAAATTTAACGAATAAAAGCCAATGATACCAGTTAATTAAAAAATCCAATGCATCTAAAGTGTACTCATGTAATTAGTATCTAAATTCTAAAACAAAAAGCCTAACAAAAAAAAAAACGGCCACTACCACTCATCTAATGTAAACATCTAAACGGAAACAACTATTCAAATGTGTGTGTGTTGTGAACTCGAAAGTACTATTTATTTGCGCTACTTTCAACAACAAAAACAAAACCAAAACTAAAACAACAGAATGTGAAGTTCACTATGATTTAAAAAAAAAAAAGTTGTTAAATAAATATCGTAACTAACATGTGTACAGTGTGTATTGGTTGGTGTTGCTTGTAAACTTATAGCTACATAAGTTAATGTTATAGACTCACATGTTTTACATTGTTAAACGTTTTTAAACGAGTTTTTGAATTTTTCGTTTTTGTTTAGTTTTTTTGCTTTTATTTGTTTTTTTTTTTTATTTTTTCTGTTTCTTGTTTTTTTTTGCGATTTATTATTTTTATTTAAAATTTTAATTTTCTCCTTCAATCAAGTGTTAGCCACATTGCATGCAGTTACTTTGTTCCAGTTTTTTTTTTAGGTTTGTTTGTAGAAGAAAAAGGTGTAAAAAAACCATAACCAAAAATAGGGGAGGGGCAGGGGGAAAGAAAGAAAAACAAGGAATAGAGAAATAAAATTAGAAAAAATAAGCAGCTGCTGGAGTTAGAACAGTGCGAAGAATTTTGTTGCCCAAAATGCTAAACCGAGGAGCTGAATACTTTTTGGCAAAAGAACGCTACTCCCGCGACCTGATGGGCATCGTAAATAATTTTTTTTTCATTTTATATTTTGTTTTATTGGAAACAAAAAAAAAGGAAAGAGAAGAAAGAGAAAAGGAAATATTTTTTTGTAAGTTTAATGAAAAAAGTATTTAGAAAGGATACATAGTTTTAAAATAAAAAAATTGAAATAAAATGATTCTCTAATGAATACGAACTTTTCATAGCTTTGGAAAATGGTGCATTTTGCGTTAAAAATTAATTTTTACATTTTTCCAAATTAAGGGCAATTTACTCGACAATTTGAATTATTTATTGAAGAGAAAAATCTATACAAAGTGTGCTGCATTTTAATTTGAGACAACAATTATTCTTTAAACGAATAAAAATTGAGGGTTTCTTTGGGAAGAAGATGATTTCGATGGTCGGGAAGAAAAACGTCATAAGTCGACAAATCCGTTTTTGAGTTATTGATGCCATTCTTTATAAAAAACAAAACTTTTCTCGCTAGAAAAACAACACAAGTCTAGTTTATGTTGCCACCAAAAGGCAGATGCGTCGTTTTTCATTTGCCTGCAAGTGTTCACCTCTACGTCGGGAAAACTGACACAACTTATTTGTGCTTCATTCTTCTTGAAGAAAACACGTATGAAATAACACGAAAAACGTCACAAGTGGGTAAGTGCTATTGCTTAGATACGAATTTAAAATTTTAAAATTTTACCAAGAAAAGTGACACAAGTGGAAATGTGCATTTGTTTGCATACCTATTTAGAGTTCCATAAGTTATAATATTACCAAGAAAAGTGACACATTTAAAAATATAACGTTTTTCGTGTGAACAAATTCCCAAAATGGTACGCGCCGTGTTCGATACTTTGACACGATTTGAGTTACTCAAACAGAAATATTTGGAAAAACGGCACAAGTCGAAGTTTCGTATAACAGCCACAACAAAAATGGTTGGAAGAGGCAAGATCCTTGACCATACCCATCAATGTAATTATGGCAAAGGAACCAAGTCAGTGCACCAGTTCAGACGTGTCTCTTCGGACTTGTCACATTGCGCCACTGCTTACTGAGTTACTTGATTCTCTAAATTTGGTTTCTTATGACTTCTTTCCATTTTCAAATCTGAAAAAATGGCTCAGTAGCTCTGTGGAAAAAGATGCACTGTAGGTAATCATTGAAACACGTGCCTATTTTAGGCCTATTTCACAGTATCGAGCAAAAAGAGTGTTGAAAAATAAAATTAATTTTGATTAAAAAAAAACTATTCATTTACAAGTTATTGACTCATGGAATAGCCCTCATACATATGTGCCTTTCCTATTGTATTAACATGCAGGAACTCAGGTAGGCCGAAAGAGCAACCACTTTAATAAAAGGCAATAACAGGAGGGTTCTTATGAACACAACACGAAATGCAAAGACAAAACTGCTGAACCTGATGGCCTATCGGCCGAGCTGTTCAAAGTAGCTGGTAGTGACTTGGTAACGAGCATATTCATTTCCAATTCATTTCCAAGATTTGGTCAGACGAGTGTATGCCTGATGAATGGAATCTCAGCTTCGTTTGCCGATCCACAAGAAAGGACACCGCCTCAACTGCGCCAATTACAGATGGATAAGTCTCTTCAACATCGTGTAGAAAATCTTATATGCCACATTTAGTGAACGCCTGAAATCTTTCGTCGTCAACCTGGTTGACTCCTATCAGTGAGGTTCGAGGAAAGTCCACGGTTAATCAAATTTTCACGTCCAAAATGATACCCACCATCTTTTTATCGATTTTAAGGCCGCATATGACAGCTTTTAAAGAGACGAGCTATACAGAGCCACATCTAGTTTTAACATCCCTGCAAAACTCGGTTGTCTATGCAGGATGACGATGAAGAACCATCAAAAAAGGACTTAGACAACGTGATGCACTGTCATGTGAGCTCTTTAATATCATACTTGTAAGAATTTTGCGGAAGTCACAAAGCAACACCAGAGGCACAATCTTTCAAAAGTCTGTGCAACTAAAAGCGTACGCCGACAACGTTAACATAATTGACAGAACACATTTGGTGCGTTTGCTAGTATTGAAACGAAAGCTGTCAAAATGAGTTTACCGGTAAATGAGGGCAAAACTCAGAATATACTGTCAAGAAGAACGGACACACAACATTGTCGAATTGGAGAGAACGTCATAGTATAGTAGACAGCTATAACTTTGAGCTAGTAAGGAACTTTGTCTAGCTCGGCTCTGCTATAAATACTGAAAACAATATATCAGCAGAAATAAAACGCAGAATTACTATTGCCAATCGCTGGTTCTTGGGGCTGAGAAGGTAGTGAGTAGTCGGGCCCTGTACCGAAGAACTAAAGAGATTCTATACAAGTCCCTTGTCATTCCAGACATGCTTTATGGCGCCGAGGCATGGACACTGTCAAAAGTGGAATAAGACATCATCAGTTGTTTCGAGATAAAAGTTCTTCATAAAATACTCAGTCGGTCCCGTTCGGTTATCTTAAAAACACTCGTTTCCTTATTAGCCCCATTTAAGGACAATCAATCTCACCAAAAAGAAACTTCTCCGAAAGAAACTTTATTTTATTATATCCTAAACAATTTTAAAATATTGATGTCAATCAATTTAAAAGCCGCACCCTGTACTTATATTTACATTTAAAAGCATATATTTTTATATATGTATATCCATACATGTATGTACATATATCCACCTGCAGGGAAGGAAATGTTTTTTAAGTTAACTTAAGAGGATGTACCAAGCAAGCACAGATATCAATTAAAACTTTCGTAGATAAATACTTAGATGAGTCACAACTCCTAATTGCGCTTCCATATGGTTGCTGCTGATTTTTATAGCTCCTTTAGTGGCAGTTAAAAACCCAGATGAAGCATAGTACAATAGCAACGAAGCTACCAGGACTGCGAGATTATGACTAACATGCATCTATAACTAGCAGAATAAAAAACAGAGCCTCTTTCGACAGAGATGTGCAATGTTTCGGATAACTGAGTTTCACAGAATATATCACCATTAAGGTCTTTACATTGATCGATAAGCTAGGAATACTCCTTCAACTTGACATCAGTATTCGTCTCTTCCTCATCAACCCAGCCTAACCTACATTCATTGAAGTTTAGATGAAAAATGTGGCCCTTTTAGTAAACGAGGATAAAAGCATATAAACTCATACGATGGTGGATTGAAAAGTTTGAAATACTACTACTCCCCTTTTATTTCTCAATATTCTAAGAACGACTCTATGAAGTTCCATTGCTGTTTTGCTCTTGGTGGCAATTTAAAAAAAAAATGAAACAAATTGAACATTGTCCTGTTATAATGAAGTTTAAAACAGTGTCTCCTCCTAAACAGAGGACAACTTCAGTGGAATCTGCTCCACCGAAAGAAAAAAACTGTTAAGGGTAGGAAGTCGAGTTCAATCGTGGATGAAGGAGCGATGAAGACGACTCACGTTGTGAAACATCATCAAGACCGGAAGACCGGTCGTAACTGAGATTGTCAGCATCTCTTTGAATGAACCATCATTGAAAATTTACTTGTTTTCTCCATGCATTCTGCAAAATAAGTTCGGAAACTGCTTTCAGTTGTATAAAAACGTGATCGACAGACTGTGCCTCGAGAGAATTTAGAGGTATTTACAACCTATTCAAAAGATAAGAAATACGCGACGTGGATTCACTGATATACCTCTGAGAACACACGAAAATAAAAGAATGGAGATGATCTAAATCACCAGTCCCGAAGAAAGCTTAAATTCAATTGTCAGCGGATAAGCTAATGGAATCGGTTTTTTTTTGGACTTCAAGGTCGAACAATTAATTCCGATTAGAAAACAAAGAAAAAATGCCCAGGAATTTTGAAGAAAAAAGTTTGTTTCAGCAGGACAAAGGATACATACTCCGCTTCGACTTATAACAGAATCAATAATTCTGAGTTTAAATTACTGCTCCGGATAAATGAAAGCATGGCATTTAAAATTCTAAAAGGATGCGGTGGAGTACGAACTTTTCGCATTTCCTTCTATGCAAGATTACATGTTACAAAATGGTATTTTTAAGGTACATATGTACATCGTTATAACGTAAGGAATTCGGCAACATAATGAACGCAATTTTAATTTTGGAATCGCAAATTTCGCGGCGAGTGTAAGGGGTTGTCAAAACCATTGGCTGTACATAGAACCATAAACGGTATTAAATCATCAAATAAGACCGAAATTCCAAAGGGACTATTTTGCCAAAGAAACGGAACAGCAAAATATTTGCCCTTAAATGTTGAATTTTAGCATAACAATGAAGATCCCGGCCATAAGGTGGTAATAGGAGGAAGATGGTCGACACTGTCCTTCGGAGCGAAAAAGAGGACATAAGACCGTTTTACATTTTCGAACATGTACTTATAGTTTGGACAAAACCAATTCAACCCATCCGAACTCTGCCTAAATCATAACTGCAAGGAGCCTCGAGATAGCAAGGCTGCGACCAAACTCATCATAACTGTCACAGTGCAACAGAAAATCAGCTCTCTAGCTGCTGCCTTACGAAGAGACCTATTTTGCCAATCAATTACGCTTTTGAAGTGAATTCCCCACCTTCAGGTGAAGGCAGAAATGAATGAATAAATGAATGGTTTGCGGATTTGAAACGGAAAGAGATTATGTACCCTGGCCCATTGTACTTAACCACTTGTGACGTACATTTAGTCAAACTTCTGCACAATGTCAATAAAAAGTAGGATTTTGAACACGGATAGAGATTAGACTGAGTCCATTCAAAGTACGCAATATGTCAAAAGCAGAACACTGACGGAGAAAGTACGCCGTAGAGTTTTGTTCCCTAAACCAAATGTTCACGATGGGTACTCGATGAGTCCCATGTTGGTCTTATGAGGACCACAAGTTATGTGTCCTGTGATTAATCCAATTATAGGTCTGCAGACTTTCCCATCCAGAGCTATTATCGGGGCCTATCAACTAACAATTAGAGGGTCGCAGATTCAGCGAGGACATCTCCATATAAATGAGAAAGCAGGGGTCTTTACTTTTACTGCGCTACGTAGAGAAATGGTGAATGGCTTTAACCGCAGAAGGGTTATTTTGTTAAATAAAAAAAATTATCGGACAGCCATGGCGAAAATGGCAATAAGCACGTCGGAACGCTCTATCACTAGAAAAATTCTAATCATGTAGCAACGAACGACTAAATAGTTAATAGCGATGGTCCCGACACATGCTGACTTTTAGGATAACTGCAGACGGTGTTGGAACTTGTTTCTAGATCTTGGGAAGATCAAATATGACTTTGGAATATTGGGAGACTTTTCTTTAGCTACCATAGGCTGGCTGGTGTAACAAATTTAGACAATCTGGTTTTTGCTTTTGAACGTAGTTAACGCAATTTGCCAGAGAGCATTGAAAAGGGACCCAAATTATATTGAACTGACGGTAGGTTAAAAGTTAGTCAAACCAGAAAAGGTCCTTTATTATGTTATTGGTCTTTACGAGCTTTTTAGGCAGCGACGCCAGTTCGTTGAAATTGTTAAAGAGAAGAACTTTTAAATGGATCAGTCATCTTTAGAGTAGAGCTGGAGAGGAGCATAGAAGGTGAAGGATGATTTCCTTTTCCTCTTTGTCCCTGCAGCTATTGTAGAATTCATTCGAAATGAGGCCCAAGCTTTAAGGAAGTCGTTCTATCAGAGAGTGTCCAGAGAGGACGCCGATAACATGATTGCTTTAGGGTAACCAACTCGGCACTACGTTTCTGATTCGACTAAAGCCAGATCTGTATATACCTATATGTATGACACATCTAGACCATCTGTGTTTAGTTCTGCTGAAAGTGTCCAACTCAAATAGATATATATGTGTAGCGAGGGCATAGTTAGACTTCGTCATTAAGGTAGAATCCCAAGAGTCGTGCCGTTTCTAGGGCGGCATCGAATAGAGGTGACGATTGAACTGCTCCGTCATCTCCTAGAAGGACGAAAGACTTTTGAAGTGAAAGAGCACGATTCCCAAGATTTGATTGCCGCCTTACTGTCAGCGAAAGTGGTCATATTCCTGCATTACATTTCGATCAGCACAAGGCTTTCATGCTATTCATGCCCCACACTATCACACTGCCGATAACCGGCTTTAAAAAGGTAATTTTTCTTTTCGATAGGCCAGAACAGTCAACATACTCTCTGTATACAATCACATATGTATGTACATACATAGGTACGCCTGCATTACTCATTTTAAAAATTTATCTGCAGGCAATTGGAAAGTTCAAGATCCCTCCAAGGACTGAAAGGTTCAAAAATGATTGCTCCATTGTTGCCGATATCCTTACGATAATAATTAGCAAACTAAAACCGTCAAAACTATTATTTTACAAATATTTCTGTGACATAACATGTCCTTCATCGTAAAAAAAAATAATATTTCAAAAATTACTATCCAATACACGAATATATATGTTTGTATCCACATAAATAGAATTAAAAAAATAAATATTTAGTAGTTCTTTAGGTATTTACATATACAAAATAAATGAAAAAACATATTCACGTGCTGCAAACTACTTTAAGATTATTAAATAGATAATAGTAGAAAAAATTGTTATTAGGCACACAAGCTTAAATATATTTCCCATAAGCTAATTTTTAAGCATAAATATAAATAATGAAATAATATTTAAACTTGTGTATAGCAGAATTAAGATCGTATTAATTATATTATGTTTGAATATATTATATACAATATATATATATATAAGTATTTATAAAGTGTTCGTCGGGTTCAAGTTTTCTTCTGGTAATTAAATAAAATATTTGTTTAAAAAATAATTAACAACAAAATACGAAAAATAAATTCAAAAAAAAAAACTTAAAGAAAAGGATTTAAATAAACCAAAAATAGGAAAAAATTAAACGCAAATGTCGATGACCTTCTTTGGGTTTTATATTTGTTGCCTTCTTTTAAACAACAAAATGATTTATTTAGCCAATATTTAAACCAATTTTGAACAATATTGTCGTTGAGTTATCGACATTTTTCTTAAAAAAAAAATTCAAATACAAACCAAAGACTCTTTTCTTTTTTTTGTTGGGTTAAAACAAAACGAATACAATTTGTGTACATTATTTACTAGCTACACAAATCAATTGAAAAAAGAATAAAATAAAAATAATAATAATAAACAGTATATACGTTTATATATATACCAACTGAAGGTTCAACTTAATAGGCTTAAAATAAAAATAACAGAAAAATTAAAAAATGAACTGAACCGTTCGACTCACTCACGACTCACAGTGCATTTCGTCACTATCGTCGCCAGGACCGCAGTTCTTGATGCCATCACATCGTAATTTGTCCGATATGCAATAGCCGACTATGCTACATTGAAAATGGTACGTTGATTCGCATAATAATCCAATTGCTGGCGGTCCTGGACCGGAGTCTTGAATTTCAGTCCATACAATACGGAAGCCCTGAAAAATAAAAAAAAAATTAATTTTATGTACAATGTTAAAAACGTTATTGCCAAGCGGTCGATCGAAAATTTTTTTGGACAATGGATGAATTCCAATTGTCCTGTACATACAACGAGTTTTACGGCCTTTGAAGACACCAATATTCGAAAAGAGAAATTTTTGAAAAAGGAATCTCTATTAAAAAAGGGATGCGTCACGAGACCACTTCATTCACTATTTTGTTGTCAAGAGCAAGAAGAAAGAGTTGAAAAAAATTCTTGCAAGATTATCAGACAGAAAAAGGTAAGGTTTGGAGGGCTATATGCAGCATGTGCAATTCCATAGGGAGGCCAATATGCGCATTGCGGTTGCCCTTGAAGTACATGGAAGACAAGTCACTAACAAAACCATTTAGATCTGTTCAAAAAGCTCTTAAGGTAAGTTAAGAGCAAGACAAGGAGAGCAGCAGAACCATTCTGCAGAATTGGGAACCATACCATACGCGAGGAGAGAGTCCTGAATATCTTCCGGAGTCCTGTGTTGCACTGACCCACAAAAGTTTGAAATACCTGAACTAGTACCAATTATCAGACAAGGATATGCAATCCTTAGACCCACTTTTCATTCATAGATTCCTAAGAGAAACCGGATTAGGAAGGGTGCCTTAGTGTGGTCTGTTCTCGCCAAAGCGAAGTTAGGGTGCTCATCCCTCAAACAAATAAAGCCAATCCGACTGTTAGGCACGATACTGACACCAGTTAAAGAAGTGAAGCATCTAGATTCACAGACAGTAAACTCATATGAAAGAAACACACAGAGGAAATAATCAAAAAGGCAACGCATGCCCTTATTATAAGCAGGCGCCAGCAGGTAAATCTTGGGAATTTGGCCCGAATATCCTGCGATGGAGACACTTTGAGACACTCGACAAAGTGCAAAGACTAGCATGATCTGCATTACCGGGGCTATGGAGGTACTATTGCAATTAACTTCCTTGCACCTAGTGGATGAAGATTGTGCAAATAAGATAGCAAAAGAAAGAGCAGAAAGGGAGAGGTCCATCAAATCGAAGGAAAACTTTCCCTTCTAACAATTCGTAGAAACGATAGTGCTAGGAAGTTAAATTTTGAAAAGAACTACCTAAAGAGGCAATGAATCTACAATGAAAACTGGGCAACTGTAAGTAAAAGTGGTATACAGACGGGTCGAGAACTAATGAAGGAAACGGGGACAGAAGTATTTGGACCAAGAACAAAATAAATCAAATCCATGGGGAAAGGTAGCGTATTTCATAATAATCAATCTGGCAGAAAATACATTGATCGCGACATAGCAGTCAGGCAGCAAACAAAGCTTTTGACGCCCATATTATAAATCCAAATTAGTGCAGACTCTCTAGAAAGAAAATGGGCGGCAGAACCGTTTGTAGGACCTGATCCATTCTGTGAAATAGGGGATCATACTCTTAAGGATGAATTCAGGAAGCTAGAGAGAGAAAGCAGGTCTAAGGCCTGAAACAGTACTCAGGACCTGAGACAAGTAAAGAACAATCCTCTCCAAGACATTGCAGGGGTTACAAGAGAGCATTAGTTCGCAGTGCAACACATCCTTTAAAAATAATAAAAATAAATACACATTTTAGTTTACGAGATTGAAGCCCAGAGTATTAAGTGCTGCTTGGCTGTCCACACAGTTGGTTATATCAATGACTGGTAGGTCCACTGCTAGGAAAGTTTGTGCTGCCTTTTTAACGGCGTAGATCTCAGATTTGACGGCACTGCAGTAGTCGGTGAGTATGACTGGTTTTACACAGTGTCTCTGGGAATATTCCTGCTCCCGTTCCTTTCTCTATCTTCAAGCCGCCTGTGAATTGACCCTAAGTCCGCATTGTTTTGTCAACATAGTTGGACATATGGTTGGTTAATATACTGTTGCAAGCAGTATGACTTCGTTTGCATAGGCGCTTACGAGAAAAGTAATAGAGTGAAACATTCACCCATATTCACCCATAAACAAAATATGTATTTGACACCAGATAGAGAACCGAAAGTCGTCTTGCAATAAATGAGAGTCAGAAGAACATGATAGACTGATACATCAGAGTAACCTAAAACACGTTCGGTATCGTTTATTAGTAGGATAAAAATCAATGGCCCAAGATGACTCCCTTAAGGGAGCCCCAAAGTTGTGACTAAATACATCAAATAAATTGTGGCTGAAAACCATGAGCTTTTATTCTCAAAATAATAATTTGAGGATACATTTTTTTAAAAGCCTGGCTAACTTACATATAGCATATACTACCACTGAGCACATCAGCTTCATTGCCATGTTGCCATCATCCAAAACACAAAGTGTATCCGCCAGAATTCGTGAGGTTGCTAGTTGTCGGTTTGACCTTAAGGAAGCCATGCTGCTTGGTAAAAAATAATTGGCTTGCTATTAAAGGACATTGCATCATACATCATGCTTTCAAAGTTCTTGTGTACTTTGAGAACTCTCGTTGCTAAATTAGAGTTTAGCAATAAACCAGCAGTTAGGCACTCTATCTAATGGATTTAAATGCTTCCTCCGAGACAGATTCTGGTTTTTTCTTTGACCTTTGCTTGGCTTGTTCATGAGGTTAGGCATTGCCTTGTACGCCAGCACGAAGTAGTATTGTCTCAATAAATGGTTGACGAATGGGATAAATTAAAATGTCACACGACGCAACCATTCTTCTAAAAATGACTGTAAATGTTACAGTGATGCAATAGGCGAAAATAGGGTTTGATGCCGGTGTTGTGCACAGATGTCGTGCTCCCAACCCCTAATATTTGAACACTCTGGAAACTTTTCATTAATATTGTTCGATATTATGTGACCCATCATGGTGCAGTTTCATAAGATGTACAATTTCTAATTAATGATGCCGTACGAAACCCCAAACAAAACTCATTAATTATAACCAAAAGTGCTTTTGACACTTTTTGGCTAACACTGCAAATTGCCCAACACTTGCAGAACTTCGTTTCTGCTCACCCTATACCACCAACCACCAACTGCCACTTAATAGTCTGGTTAACACCCGTGCTCTTGGAACTCATCCAATAGCCAAATTGATTTCCTCTTTTAGACTACATTATTGCCACTCCCATGGGCAGTGAACTACTCACCTGTGCACCGATAGTTTTGTCCGTGGTTGTGAAACTTATTCTGGCCGATTGACCTGTCGTTATGTAGTGCCAGTGCTCTGTTGGTGGCTTCTCACCGCACAGTTCAATGGGTGCTGCTTCCGAGTCAACGTTTGTCCACATCCTTAGCACCGCCGCAGGACAACCACGAGCTGTACAAATTGAAATGTGAGGAAAAGGAAAGAAAAAAAAAAATAGGTTCCCGTTAGCAATTGGAAAAGTTAATAAATCCCATAACAACATAACCACCACCACGTGCACCACACCTACCACTTGGATCACCTTCCACCGAGAAGTGCTCAAAGTTAATCGACAGCTTATAGCCGGGACGCGCTGTCATGTACCAATTGCATGCCATCGATGCCATTCCCTTGGCTGGGCTCTTATAGTTGCTGGGATAATGGGGCGATGTAATTATGCCGGAGTCCTCGTTGGAGAAATTGCCGCCACAATCACCAACCTCGGACTTGGCCGTCTCGAAGTAATAGCGAGCTTTGAAACCGCTGGCAACATTTTCTTGATCGGTATGCAAAGTGATTCTCAGACCAACCGCACCCCTTGGGCTCTCAACGGGGCCGGGCGCTGTTAGACCACAATATCGACCAAGAAAGCGGTCATTGTTATCTCTATATATGACATACATCTCCAGCCAGTCTTCAAAGCAAGCCGACGCACTAATATACACAAAACAAAAAGTCAGATGCATGATCCATTGGAATCTGGTCAGAATCTGTCTTACCCATAGGCACCAGCTGTAGAGTTGACATTATCCGCCTTAACCTTAAAATGATCAAACACGATGGTCACCTGTTCGTTTGGCTCGGCCAGGAATAGATACGAGCAATTCGTTTCGGATGGATAATTGGAAGGATAACGTGGACTGTTCAGTTCGCCTCGCTTCTTCGAACTACTCACGTAGGTAAAACTACATGTGCCATCGGGGGCCGCTGTGCCTGGAATCTTGTATTCCGTTTCGAATGTGTACTTGCCCTTAAAGCCGCGACCTTGTAGCTCACCGGAGCTAAAGACCATCGCTAATCGTGGTCCATCGCTAACGACTCGTTGCGTTTCGTTGCCGCATAGTTCATAGTCGAATTTGTCATAAGCATCGGCCGTCTCCTGTCCCTTTAGATAGATTTTTAGATACCCATCCGAGCAGTTTGTTCTGAAAAATATAAAATAGTGAAGAGATCCATGCGCACATAGCGGGTTTCATTATTCATACTCGCCCTTGTCCTTGTGTTCAACTTTGGGAATGTTAAACGCTGAGAACTCTAAGCGAACTCGTTCCAGATGCTGGGCATCTTGCATTCCGTATATAAAGTATCTAATAGGTTGAGAGGTGTCAACATATCGTTCAGCTGATTGCATTTGTGTGCAGAAGGAACTTACCTACAAACCGTCTTCGGGATATAAGGATAGGGATAGTTCGGCGATAATACAAATCCTGTTGACTCCTTTTTCGATAGAATTTTCTGATCGCACTCTGAGCCACGTATGTGAATGCCATCGTTTTCACCTGTTGTAAATGGAAATTTTGAAAATGGTTTGAAATATAATATTTTATCTTGTGGATACTCTAAGCCCATAATGAAGTTGGAGCGATGTTTACAAAGAACTGATGTGTACATAGAAACCCAGAGACCGAGAAAATCGCTGTTAACAATCAATCACATCCACGCGGTGACTTGGACGTCGATATGGGTTTGGAAATTCATTTGTAGCACCAAACGGGAGTGGGGAAAATTGATTTTACTAAGGCCATCTTTTTTCGGTCCAGGTGGCAAAAAAAAAAAATCTAAAGTCTACAAGTCAAGGACAACTGAAATATTTAGCGGATACCTTGTAAAGGATTGGCAAAAGAGATGGAGATGGATGAACTCTTAACGGGCCAACGTCAGATTACCGGGCCCAATTTTAAATGGGTTATAAGCAGGAAACTAAGCCTCAAAGTTGGAAGTGGACGTGGTAGTTGGCCTTCCATGGAAATATTATGAAACAACAACCGCCTTAGATAAGGACAACAATCATTGAAAAAATGGACATTCGTCTTTTGAAAAACTACTTAAAATTAGAACACTCCCTATGGGCTTAAAGTATATCAGCGGTTTGCATTGCTTGCATTTCTAATACTTACGTATAAAATCTAATTTAACAAAACTTTCGCTAAATTCATAAATTCCTTTAAAGCCACGATTTTGTGTATTTGCGGTTCTCGGCAGCGTATAAAAATGAACAAAAAGGCTCGATTCGCTTGAATATAAAACTAAATTTCTCTGTTGTCCGCAATATGTACCGATTAATGCTGACGAATTATCGGGACCATCGTACACCTTGACATAGTCAAATGGGCAGCTATAATAAGAAAGAAAAACTCATCAAATCGAAAGAAATGTCATAAACCTCCACAAAAGTATCTACTCACTGTGGTCCGCCAAAAAATAGATCAAAATCACGAAATTCTAATCTAACTCTTTGATTTGTTTCACCGAGAAATTGATATGTACACGACATATCCTTTGGATAGGCACCTGGATAAGTTGGCGATATTAAAGCACCCGTTTTATTGATACTCATACTAGGAGTGATGGTATAGGAACATGGTGATCCAGCTATTGGTATACCAATTTCATATTCCGCTACAAGGATATAAAAAAGAAAAAATGAGTTAAATCCATTATATACGCAACAATGTTGATAATTATTTATCTTGATAATGGATGGGTTGGACTTGATTGACAGCCATCACTTACATGCATTTAAAAACCTATAGTGTCCTTCGAATAAATCAGGCTCCGATACATTTTTATTGGTAAAAAATGATATTGCTATTGCCCGGTGCATGGATATTCGCCGGCGTGGAGGTATTGTACCACAGAATCGGCCGCCGAATGGTGAATTAATTAAATCAGCTGGATCCGATGATTGTACCTCCGAGTATATATCCATATATTCGTGAACACAACTGCAAGAGAATCATAAATTTCAATTTAATTGTCATGTCAATGGAAACATTTTTTTATAAAAACGAGGAAAAAGGAAAAAAAGTAATCTGAAGTGAATGAAAATTAAATCGGCCAATCAACACGTCACTAGTAGGCCATATGACAGGGTAGTGGTTTATGTGGTAAGGATAACGTTTATATTTAATCTGTAAAATTAAATATTAAAGTAAATGATGGGTGACGCACACCTGCTCAGTCAAAATTAATTTTTTTTTATCTTAGAGACGATAAGATTTTGTAAGATAAGACGACGAGGGATGTATCGAATTGCACGAAATTTTTTGCAGAGGGATCTGATTCCCTGTAAATTTTAAGACGGTCCAATTAGGAAAAGACGGTTGCGAAAATGGATAATGCAAGACAAAAGAATGAAAATTAATTAGGATTTAAACCTTCGTCAAGATGTTTTTTGTTACAGATATAAATTACTATTTAAGGGTTCATGAACTCTATCTCTGTTATCAGTCAATTTATCGTACCTTAATCACGAAGTTGACGAAAGAAGATCTTCAAGAGGATGCTACCGAAAATTACCCACCATCAATCCCTAATGCTACTCTCGAAAAAGAAGAATGACTAAATAGATTTGGTTCCTTGGGTTCGTTTGAAAAATCATCAAATGGCTGGTGGGTGTGTGTGTCAAGTCAAGGAGCTTTTCACTGACGGATTCAAAACTAACAATCGGACGTGGCTATGTTATCTTCGGTAAAAGGCCAAATTTAGGTTATCGCATATCAAAACACCTTCTGTTGGGGGTTTCCCTGTCAAGATACCCATCTTCCATTGGAATGGGTTCATACAATGGAAAAATTACCTCCAGAGTTTACACTCGTCGATATTGATGGGTCAACGATGGACATTAGCGTGGGGACTCACGTCTTTTTTGACGTACTGAGTCTAGTTAAACTAGTCAGACTCTTAAACTACAGCAACGCTCTATTAACGGACGTCATAGCAGTGACATTAGCAGCCTGCAAGACTGCGATGAAGGCAATATCATGTGAGGATACCACCTTTTTCATCGATAGTCACGCGGCTATAAAATCAAAGCTTCTGAGGTGTTGTCACGAAGAGCTTAAAATTCATGGCACACGGCATGTGGAAAATAGTGCTGGGCGGCTAGACATGACCGAATGGGAAAACTGACGTAATGGCTAGAAAAGGATCTGTGCTGGACCCAGAGCAAGCTGATCAATCGAATCACCTAGTTAGTATGACTACTGTGTTCGGCTTCCAGCTGATAGACTTAATCTTAGCATCTGCTTCCGTATCTGAAATTATTGTGGCGCATTCCAGGCGTAAATCAAAAAAGTTTTATCCTGCCTTAAGAAAAACGTGACATCAGCTGCAAATGTACGATTTTTAATTAACAATCAAATCCTTAGTATCCAGCTCTCTAAATTCAGTAACAGTTCTAGACTGTCGAACCTCTATCACAGAGATGGCGGACCAGTTCAAAATTAACCCCTGTTGAGTGCCCCTCGAATCCATCCCCAAGAGACACCGCAGTAGAGGACGCCGTCTTCTAAGGTGCTGCGTAAAAGTGGAAGGGGACCTCAACCAACATTGAGTGCCCAACTCGAGGCAGTTGGCTAAGGTTCTGGTTAAGAATATGATGCTATCGATATAACAAATCTTAGGTAGATAAGTGGTATGCGTTAAGTGAGAGGTTTGGTCCAAATTGGATCTAAAACTCTCTAAGAATTTGATTCATTTTCCAAGATCCATGCATAACCTAACCTTGTCGAGAAGCTCTATATTCCTAAGGTTAACCACTAAACTTCGTGAACTGATATAATCCTGCAAATGACTAATCATGAGCTAAAGATCCGCAATACACTTTATATAGTAAGACTTTTTTGTCCACTGTGTCGAAGGCCACCTTAAAGTCATTAAAGAATACGTAGAGCTTGTTGTCTTGCAAAAGAAAAGGCTTCACCTGACCTAAAACCACCTTGGAATTCCTTAAGCAGCTCATTTGTTGAGGCCCAGGTTCATCCTGAACTATAGCGCCACCTTAATAAGTAAGCAATGTATACTCCTTATTAAGAATGGGAAAAATTAGAGGATTTCTTGAACCGTTGTAGGGCACATCAGTATTCCCTAATAGGGTTAACCAATCAGGTAAGTCTGTCGTAAAGCAAATTATTACCGTACTTGCAAAATTCCGTGGGTCTTCCATCCACCATAACTTCTTTGTCACCCCCCTTAGATTACACAGTCAATCTAAGGGATTGACAGTCAATCTCCAATCTCTACTAGTATTACTAGGCTATCCGTATATCATTTTCAAGACCAACTGCTGGCCACTGAATGGCTATACTATGCGCAAATTGGTCTCTAAGCTATTGAAGTGCTCTCGGAGAAGGCTAGGGCTTAACTTACTACTAATCATGGATCTCTTACTTGACAAGATAAAAGAAGAAGGGAGTGTTTTTAGAGCCGGTCCTTACAGTGTCTGTAAAGATTTGCACCTACCCACGATAAAAAGAAATTAAAAAACTACTCCTTCAGGGTGTTGTAAGGAATGATAAATACTGCGGCCACCAGCTACAATTTTGTGGCCACCGACCCAAATGTGGAACTCAATTTTTATCGGACAACAAGGACTCAGTTAATCAGATTACAAGCGTCTCGTTAATTAAATATATGTGCACGCGATTAATAACTCGATTAATATTTGTACAAAATAAACCTTCAAACTTGAGTGCACGAGTAGCACTCCTGACGAGTAAAAAAATAAAATAAATATCATTTAACTTACGTTGGCAATTCACCGACGGCAGATCCACTGTTTAATTGAAAAGTAAAGAGAAATTTAATTAGTCAATATTTGTCAAAGCCAAAGTACATGCATAAAATGCCCATTCAAAATTAATATACCCTTAAGCGCCTTAAGGGTGGTTGAAAAAAGAAAACAAAAATTACTTACTCTGGTGGACTTCCTCTTAAATTAAATGTCGTAAAGACTACTTCAACTCGCTGCCCGGGGCCTGCTAGGAAGATGTACAAACACTGTCTGGAATGATTTCTCGGATTATGAATGAGAGGTGCTGAGAATGTTCCATTCTGTGGGCCGCCAACACGTGACACGAATGTTTGATCGCATTCTGAAAAAGAAACAAAATCAAATTGGTTAACAAATCCGATAGGATTGTAATATTGCAATATCTACAATTAAACAGCAATGATAGTCGCATTACAACATCAACTAAGAGTTTCAACTAACGCAATGCAATTCAACAAGAAGCGGAAAAACTTTCTTTATGTCCTGGCTAAGAGCGTGTACGAGTATGAGAGTGAATTAAAGTGTGTGGTATAGTAACTACTTTCCATAAACTATAATTTATTTATAGCATTCCCAGATTCAACAATATAAAAAAAGTACGTTTAACAAGTTCATTTACTTGAGGAGAGGAAATGCATAACCTACTTGGAGATTTGGTTGGTCTCGGCAGAGGTTCCAGATATGCTACCACTGGTATCCAAGGATTGGGGTCTGGGTTTGGTCCGCCCTTTAGCTCAGTAGCGTCAAAATTGGACGCCACTGCCGAGATGAACAAAAAAATGCATGAAAGATAAAAATTAAATGTTAGTTTCAAATTGGAATTGAGATACATTTCTAAACTAAAGGTTGTCCCGCAAATAGCTTTGGATTTCAATTTCGATTAATTGTTTTCTATGAATTTACCAAGCCTTCAAATTGCATATCTGTCGTTTGCCAATGTTACATGGAACACTACATGAAAGAACAACGTGCTACTATTTTTGAGCACTTTGTAAAAATAGAGAAAGCTTTGGTGAAACAGATCCTAAACTTCATGGAATTTCTGTTGAAATATTGCCCTAAATGCGGTGACTCCAAAACATGTCCACAGTGAGAGAAAGTGCTACTATAACGCCAGGGACATCAATCCGTGCATGTATACAGAATCCAAGTGACCCAAGAATTCAAACCAAAAGACCACTTTAAGCAAGGAAAACTACAACTTCCAGACATCGAAAAGTTGGTTATGTACCCGATATTATAGATGGGAGAACGGATAGCTCTAGACCGGCAATTGATCGAAAAAAATAGTATAATTGCACCTCAGATACCTTAAAAGACTAAAAAAAAGAAAAGAAGACTAAGAAACAATTTAATGGCACCAGGACTCCTTGAAGCAAAACAAAATTAAATAGAATGACGGAAGACCTCAAAAAACTCAATCTTTCTAAACCACAGCCAAAATTGCTTAAACAATTTGACTTCACTCTCAAAATCGTACTACTGCAACGAAATATGGAGTTTAGAAACAAAACAAAACGACAACCAACTCTGAGAACAATGTATCCAACCAGTGCCGTGGAAATTCATGATCAAGTCAAAGTGCTAGCTATCCATCAGATGACCCAGACAGCACCAAAACACCACTTATCCTTACAGTCCAAGCATCAAGAAAGCATCAAGAAAGAAATAAAATTCTACGTTAGTCTTGACGTGAACCAAGAGTTCCAGGTTATGAAAGCAGGAAAGCTACTGCAAGACCTATCCGAGGTAGCGTTCCTATATTCATTTTTAAATCTACTAGTAAAGCAGTTTCTAAAAGAATGGAAAAGTATGCAGAAGTCCTAGTCATGAAAACCAGAACCAGAAAAGGGCAATACGGATCCGCGAGTATAAGTCTACTCCCCATTCTGTGCCAAATCTTTGAAAAACTCTTGTGTATCCGACTAGAACCCTTCTCCAATAGAATACCTGACTACTAGTTCAGATTTAGAAGACACCACACAAATAAAATCTCAAAGGACTTGAATGAGAATAAATTCTTTATCGCATTATTTGTAGGACCTTTGACTACGCATGTCATGCTGGTGTTCTGCACAAACTCGAAAACTTTTTGCCACAAGGCTTCTTCTTTATTTTGAAAAGGTTCATGATGATCGAAAATTCTATGTAAGATATAAAGACGAGTGTTCAGAACTACTCTCAATGTAAGCCAGAGTCCCACAACGCAGCCATTATTATACCTGAGTACTGACACAGCTGACATTTCATGCCCAGCCAAACGCATCCTGACTTTTATCTTATCTTATCTTATCTTATCTTATAGTATCTTTTCTGCAACAACTGAGTTATAAAAATATCTAGACGGAACAATGGCTTCTCAGATGACTGACTGACTTAACCTTGACGTTGCATGAAATTATTTAGGGGTACTATGTTGGTAACGCTGAGGTTGTTTACATATCTTAGATTGAACTTGCAGGTTAGAGTGACAATATTAATCAATACAGGAAGGAGGACCCGTGCCGATGTTCTAATGACACTAGAAAATGTCCTATTCTTTAGCTGGATGGTATCATTGATGAGCCTGATGACATAAATACCAGTCAGCAACCTTCATATGTACATTATTTGAGACAAATCTGTCATTAAAATTGGTTAAAATTGTTATCCTCTTTGACAATTGAAAAGAAGATGGTCATTCACTGGTACGTAAAATTGAATATTCCCTGTTTCCCAAGGAGTATTCAATGGTTGCCTTTCTGGATATAGAAGGCGCTTTCAACAATGTCAATACATCAGCGATAGCAGATGCACTATCAGACTTGAAGGTCGACAGCTCACTTTGCGAACTGATTTACATTTACTGACGGTCGGACTATCAACTCTTAGCTGGGTGGGACGTCTACTAAAAGATCTGTTAGCAGAGGCACTCCGCAATGAGGTGTTCTATCCCCACGAGGGATGCACGGTGATCGCTTATGCAGATTCGGGAAAGCACCTAAAGACTTTAAAGGAACTTCTACAAAACGCTTTAAGCGAGCTCACTAGATGGGCGGTACGGTGTGGTTTGGGTGTAAATGCCCACAACACTGAACTAGTACTCTAAGCTAAGCTGGAAACCGAATATTCAAGAAAGAGTAAAGACAGCTACAGTACCACTTTTCTCTTGCAAGAAAGCCATTGGGAGGAATAAATGGGGTTTACAACCTTGAATTACTCACTGGCTCTACATCTCGATCATTAGACCGATACTCACATACGGGGTGATTCTCTGGTGGCCAGATAGCCAGCTATAAATTGCGACTATACATTTAAGCAAGGTCCAACGTACAGCTTGTCTGCGCATAAGCAGAGAACTACGTATGTCCATCTGATACCCCTCGATATATTTAGCATTCGGCCACGCTTCTGTTCTGAATAAAATCAAAATCTCTTTCGAAAACAAGGACTACACCATCCCACGTCTAAATTCTTGTCACCATCCCTTCCAGATCACTCCGGGAGGACGATGCATGTTTAGAAGATGAATCGATTGACTTCTACACGGGGTTGTTACAGGTTTTTTCTAAGGTGGACAAGTGGATCAACATGTCTAGCGACAAAACAGATTTGGCAGAAGCTGGATCTAAAACGCTGTAAGAATTTGATTTATCCCAATAGACTGCATATCGGCACCACAATAGGTGTCATCACTGGACACTGTCTAATAGGCAAGCATGCTACAAGGCTAGGCCTCTTTGCGAACGACTTTTGTAGAAGCTGCATGGATGAAGACGAGGAGGAAACTATTCCTCACCTTCTCCTTTTCTGCCTAGCTCTCTCCCGTAGAAGGAAGCTTCATTTAGGAGCTCCCTATTACAACGATATAGGCGACCTGATGGATATCGACATTAAGAGCCTCCTACGCTTCATAAGAATCTCAAAATGGTTTAACAAGTAGGTAGAGAGAAACTTTCTCCCATGATCCACGTGGTACCACAATGGACCTACCATTCATCTAAGTGTGTTGGCCACTCTTAGCTGGCAGCCACTTCAACCTAACCCAACCTTGACAAGCTCGATAACGTTGTTGGTTATTTGCAAGTAACCTACTCATACTCGTAGCTTAGTTGACTTTTTTATCCATTTATCTAGTCAATCTCCAGTTCACTGTCTTTCGGTTCATGCCTGCCGAGTGTCTATTTCAAGGTTCAGATGTTCCTCGGTATTTATATCGTTGGCTGCACTCTGAAAGCCATCTCTCATCTAAAGAGAGGCGATTTTTGCTGCCATTCACTGAAGCTTGGATGAATTTTCGCAAAAGATGTTCTACGACCACAGGCTAATGGATGTGCCCTCTAATGCCATAAAATCGGGAAATCAATAGCGATTACCTTTTCTCTGACGCTGGAATGGCCTTGGCCTAACTCTGAGCCGGGGCAAGAATACCCTTGCAACTGCGTGGAGCTCTCCAAAAGATATGGATAGGAAGGAACATTTGCGTTTGTGGCAATGGCCAAACTGTGCGCAAGGCACTGCTTAAGCCTCGTATCACTTCCAAAATAGTACATCAACTCAAGATCTCTCTGAATCTGTTTAGAAGACCAAATGCATTGCGTCAGATCATACTGAAATCCAGAGAAACGCGATTTAGGATGAAGTTGCAGGATTTTTTGGCGTCCTTACAGGCCATTGCGCATTTGCCAAGCATCTCAAAGGTCTGGGCTTAAGCGAGACAGCAAATTACACTCCATGTATAGAAGACGATACAGCGAGCCTTCATCGTTGAAGTCCTTTCCCATTTTTCGCCAAAAGTCGGAGAAAAGAACCAGGCACTCTTATTGGGACACCCTTTGTTCTAAATTTATGTGAAACAAAAAATATCCTTGAACTCTAATCATTGAGCAGACTATCATTTACCATTTCAACCAGCGCCGCATGCGATCGAATTTATAGCGAATACTTGGTAATTAATCACCCCAATTAATGAGTTTTATTTACACGCGCAGAAAATTTACAGACCCGACTAAAGTTTACATGACCGTAAGCAAGTGTACATTTTTTCCTAGTTTCCACTGCCAGTGTCATCAAATAAATTACACCTCCACGCCGCGTTCATTAGGAGAACCCACCTCCGAACAGGATATAAGCCCAGAGTTTATCATTTGCAAACAGGACACACAAGGAGCGTTGCATACATTTTATGCCAATATCCACCATCAAAATAATTACGTACATATGTACATGTATGCCACGCCACTTTGAACTGCCTACGAAAACCAAACTGGGTTAATGGGTTTAAAATGTTATTTCATTAAATATTCATGGTGAGATAATGTGAGCATCAAAATAAACTGGTGACACCTCTACTCGCAGGACGAGTATACATATTTTACAGTGCGGCAAAAAAGTAATCAAATAAGTGGAATACGAGTGTGTGCATGCCTTCTGAGATTTTAACACCTGTGATGACTGACTGGCAGGCTTTTATGCTTCGTTTTTTTTTTCTTTTATATTTTTCTCTTAAAAAAAAATGAGACGTTTCATGTGTGCGAGAGGTGTCAAGTTATTTCTTAATATACGTCATTCAACACGTCATTCATAACCTGGGACATTTGTTAGGCTCCCACCAGGATCAGATACTGTCAGTGTCAGAGTTCTTCAATTGTTTGGAACGTTAGGATAACAGAATTAAGTTCAAATGTACTGCGATGACAGGTTAAAAGGTATCTACACCACCCTGGTGGTGTTACTATTGATACCATTTGCTACACAGTACCCTGTACTGGGAACACTGATGTGGAAATGACGTATGATGACGTCTTACGCTTTACAATAATTTTTGGAAGTAAGAATTTGTGCTGGGAGAGGTAAAGGTAGATTTTCAATGACACATAACCAGAAAAAGTCTAGAAACAATAATTTTTGCAGTCGGCCACCATGAAATTGAATTTAATTGCACCCGAAGTATGCAATTGTCGATGTGGATTGTGTCCGGTATATAATGGCAGTGGATGTCCGCAAGGTGGATGTATGCTCAGGCATATGTGGATGGTATGGCCGTCCTTTCTGTCGAGCCATACATAGAGTATATTCATATGTGGTAGCGGGCCGACTTCTCTAGACATGATCGATGAATGGTGCACAAGAAATGGACTGTCGGTAAACCCTCTCAAGTCTGAGATTGTTCTTTTAAAAAAAAAAAAAATAATCACGGATTATGCCTGGCCCTTCCTTTAGAAACACAGCTTAACATATAGGTGGAAGGATCGGAGCATATTCTTGGGCAGTGACATTCAGGTTGCCCTAAAGGCCTTACTCAATCCTTTAAATTACTTACTTAGATCTTATCACCCTTCGATGGGCATAAGGCGTCCATAACGCTATCCTGTTCTCAGTTCTCTACCTCGATTCCTCCTCGACTGTTGTTCGACATGTTTACTTAGGCCGCTCGACCCTTCTGCCTGACTGGCTGAGTGAATTCAACTTCTTGGCATATATATCCATTGCCACTCCTCCGCTGATGACGTCTAAGTCTCCAATCGAAGAGTACCTGAATTTGCATTACGTTTTTCTACGTCCTCGGGAAGATTTTCCATCGGCAGTTGGATTTCTTGCGAATATTATTCGCCAGGATGCAGACAAACAAAACGAATGCTACAAGACGTTTGTAAGAAATCTTGCTGTCACTCAGTAAAAAAGACTGCGTCTGCGTCGACGGATTGTTAAGTGACACACCCATCTACGATGCTTGTGGAGAGGGCACTGCGGAATACTTCCTTGGATCGTATTAGTTAGCAGATCTTTAGAGCTGATGTTGTGAATTCTGCTTCTTATTACTGAGTAAATTCCAGTTAAATAAGAAAAGCCTTACAATGGACTCGTTGCATCTGAGTTTTCCAATGGAGATTTTTTTTAACTTTATAGAACATTATCTATAAGGCACAACAATACGAGACTGTCAGTGAAGGGTACCCCATAAATCTGCGAATTCGATTGCTGCAATTGCATGAGTCTTGCCCACTACAGAAAAATTGGACAAAAATCTTACTGAAGAGCTTCGTTACTCAACGGCATGTCGAATATCTATCGGTTACTAAGCCGAATGAATAGTTTGGGCGACTCCTTTTATCATATAAGAAATATGTACATAATATGTATATCCAGCTACTGTGATACAAATTGGTCTTGAAGTGAACGAGGCCAAAACCAAGTCTATGCTATCGACAAACAAAACACTACCTGTCCACTGGCTAGGACGAACCCTTACTGTGGATGACTTTAACTTGGAGATAGTTAAGAAATTTATCAATCTCGGAGTCAACAGGATTTCGTGATCTGTGTACGGAACCTTGGAAAGACACACCATCCATTAACATTAACAAAACAATTTACTTCTAACAACTCTGTCTGAGGATACACCACTAACGTTGTTAAAGTCACCCACTATTTTATGCTCCATCGTTTAATTTTTAGCCTGAGTTTAGGATAACAATGGAATTGTTAAAGGAGAACATTTTTTTTATCCTTGAACTCTGGTTGCTGAGAACAAACACTGGATACGGATTCTGCTTGTTGTTCTTGGCCTTTTTCCATTGTTGTTTCATCTATCCTGTTTCAGTTGCTCTTGTTTTTAATTAAATTTATGATTTTCATAAAAAAAAATTGAGCAATTGTACGACTATCTAGATTGTTGTCCAATCTAAACTCTTTTTTGGACAAGAAATCATGAGTACTTTTGACGAAATCAAAAGTGGTTAGGTCACTGAAGCTCCTTGTTCCAGTCTTCGGAGGATACAACACTAATTTTCGATTATTCTAATGTTACGCAAAAACTTGCGGCACCTGTCTAAAAAAAAAATCTACACGAAGTTCGTTAGAAGAGCCAGAGTCTGCAAGGACTATTGTCAAGCCATTGAAATCATAATAAATTCTCCAAAGCTACGATTTTGAAAAAAGAAAATGATGTAGATGGTGTAGAGATGATAAGGGGGAGAAATAATGACTCAACTTAGGTGAGGACCTATTTTTTACGCTAGCCATACACATAAAGATTTCTTAACAAGAACCGTTCAATCGAGTCAATTGAGAGCTGCTATAGTGTTCGAAAGTTTTATCAGCACCAAGGATATAAAGAGCAAACAGAAGCCTTTTACGACAAAACGCGAAAACATCGTTGTAGAAAACTAATCGGTACATAGCAGCAATGATGACCAAGATGAAGCTGTTAAACAGATTGAACAATTCATTCGGTATGTGTATTGACAAGATAAACCTCTATCCGTCTAAGGGAAACAGCAAAGGCTCCAGAAACTTCGAGGCTTTGCGCTGTTGGAGATCAGACATAACCGCAATTTAGGAAATGCAATGTCGCCCAAGGAATGTATGTCTAAGCTGGATAAAACCTAAACAGTGATGTGTCCTTACTAACATCTTCATCTCCACAACCTACGAGAGGTTTAGGCACACGAAGTGGCAAAGACCAGTAGCAACGCTGTCAACAAGCCAGCAAGACAGAAGCAACAGATGTTCTGGATTTTCAGCAGGCCTACACCAAGGAAACCCTGGTTTGACGAGGAATTTCGATAGGCACACACAGCAAGCCAAGAGACGTATAGAGCCGCGCTGTAAAAAATTATGAGAGCTTAAGAACAGAAGAACAGGACGTGAGGAACATCCCATACTCCGAAGGAAAAGAGCGTGAAAAGCGACCGATAGAAAACATCAAGAGGTGATACTCCAGCAATAACGTTCGAAAGTTTTAAAAAAACGTAAAAGATCGCAGCAACAGTTATCTGTAGAAATGAGGTTTCCTTTCATAAAGTGGAGTCCTCGTCGGTGCTAAAATATAGAAAACTTATTTCTGAAGACTGCTTAACGGCGACGACGACCAACATACTGATGTTAGACTCTTATCTTTCCAGCTTTGCTTTATGGCGCTGAAGCATAGACTCTGCCAAAAGCGAATGAAGATACCCTCAGTCGTTTCAAGTGAAAAATTCTTCGTAAAATATTCGGTACCATTTTTCATTGTAGTTATTCGGCCTTGAAGCAAAAGCTTCACAAGCTGTACAGTGACATAGACCTAGACAAAAACGGCACATTGGAGGCAGGCTAAGGCAAGGTGCGTCCCTCAGAGGCTCTGAATCTAACCCGGAGGGACCGGTGGCGAGCTCAGCTCAGAGTGCGAAATTGACGGCAGTTAGCTAAAGTTCAAGCTTAATGGAGAAGCTTGTTAGTTAAGACACAGATTCACCCTGAACTGTAACGCCATAAGTAAGAAAGTAAATTTTGCAAACGTATCCAAAATATATTCAACTCTTTTAAACTACCTTAAATTCCCCGATCCTTGTTTCCTACACCCGCGAAACTTAAATTTTAATTAGTTTCAGCGCATGTCCCAGGAATTCGCATTTAATCCTCGTAATTTAAACGCAGATTATAGCTCCTCTCCTGATTCTCTAACGTAAAACTTTCGCTCTGAACTTTAGGGAATTTCCTTTTTTTTATTTCAATATCCTATAATTCCCTCTACTCTGAGAGATGTTTCAACGCGAAATGCAGGAGAGGACAAAGGGGATGAATGTTGGGCGAGTTTGGCGAATTTTAATTTGTGAATAATTCAGAAAGTACAGTCAACTTATGTCGGATATTATCCTTCGAAAATCCTTTACCTTGCCAGATGAATGATGTAGATTACATTATACAGCAGGATATCACGAGGAAAGGAAGCTCACGTTGATATGACTGAAATAAGTACCATGTTAGTATTACCGCTATGCTAAGGCTTTTGAGGAATGAAGTTGACTGTGACAGTCGACTACAGTTTATAAATCATCAGAATATTAAAGTCCTTGTTTAGTATTGACTTTGCTACGATTCCATGGGTTTAAAGGACTGAAATGATGAGAAAATCTCAGACAAACTCCTTTCATGTGCCGTACATTGATTATTGATAGTATTCACTTTAAGCCCGATAACCAAACTATTTAATCGCTTACACGTCAACAGTTCTTAATAATCCTTAACAACATGGCCCTTATCCTTAAAATATTTGTCGACATAGATGTAAAGTCCATATCTGTCCTTACTCTTACACAATCATCTCCAGTGCTTATAGAGTAAATCTCTTAATTCTGAACACACTTTATGGTATTCTTCATTCACATGGTATACGACAGGACACTTTGCATAAATGCACCAAGTCTGTAACATCCTTCTTCGAGCTTTACACAGTTGATTGACAAAAGAGAATGAGTGCAAAGTAAACAGAGTAAAAGATAAACAACACAGCAACTATGTACATATGTACATTTATGTACATGTTTGCATAGTAGACCACCTCAGAACTCTATTATCCTGCTAGCAAGCTAGTTCCTAAAGTTCTTCTAAGAAACCCGATGGTGTAGGTGGAGGTATTTTCCACAACACCTCCTTGTTGTTAGTGTATTTCATGTCAAAGTCATGCTTCCAATCCCAATGCCAACCTCAGCAGAGGAGGTTTCTACCACACACATAAAAGATGATCGAAATGTCGGTTATGAACTTCTTTTATGGTCGATATTCGATGTGTGGTAAAGGACTTCACCTACACCTCAATTTATTGAGATGTTTCTTTCTTGTCTTTCCAATTCAGTCAGGCAGTCAGTATAGCCTGGAGAGTGGAGACCCTTCCATTATCCGTTCTCCTTCAATTGTTTGTCATTTTGAAAGATAAATGTCGCTTGAGAGGAGACAAAATATCTTTTATCCTTTGATATAGTCGGATAATTTTTTTTCGATTTTTTTTTTCTCAAATTCTTAACGTTATTGTTGTTGCTTACCTTTGTCGTTATGAAAATGATGTTATTTTGTGTGGTGGGGTATTCCAATATACCCAGAAGTTGAGTGTAGCATTTGAAGCGATGTAATTGAATTTGGTGAGGCCTGTGGATATTCAAGTGAATTTCCATACGAAGGAGCAATTTATGTAGAAAATTCTTGTTTTTTTTTCTGAATAATTTTTTGCAACGGTAGAAAGTTAAAGGTGAATAGTAAAGTGAAAGAAATTTTAGACCTAAACGAAGGTAAAAAGAAATGATAAATTTTATGCTGGAAAGTTTTCCGTCTCTCAAAGAACAGGATATTTACTTCTAATCTGGTGCCTAGAGCGGGATATTATAAAGGTCTACACACTCTACTGAGCACAGCTGTGGAATGCAGCCGTTACTTCCCAATGGACTTACGCCCAAATGGTGTCAGGCCGGGGAAATACGGTACAAAAACAACAACCGAAGGTTGCTTCACAGGTCCCAGTGCCTAAAGCACCTGAGGCTCAGCCTGACATGCTGGCTATTTTGCTCTCAATTCAAGGGCAAATGAGCCAGCTTCAGCGTCAGTTACAAGAGCAGGCGAAACGGGTAGACCAGATCTACGCATTTCTGCCGGACCTAGCGCACCACCAGTCGTAATGGCTACGTTGGCGGAGAAATCATTGAGGATCCTTGCGGTGAATGTGAATTCACTGATAAGGATCGAGCGAAGAACCGTACTTTTTAAATTGTTAGAAGACCAAAGCCCTGACGTACTTTTGGTTAGCGAAACAAAGCTATCCCAGAAGCACAAACTATGGCACAGTAAATATAATATTATAAGGAGAGACCGACCCAACTCCATTCAAGGGGGAGGTGTTGCGATCTTCATTAGGAAAGATTTACGTTATAAGGCTGTGTACAGCGGTGTAGTGCGGAGGTTTCAGGAGCTGGAGGCCTGTATCGTGTGCATCCCTCTCCGTAGTGGAAAGAGGTTGTACATGGTGGCAGTCTACGCTTCCGGAGCTACTCAAACCACTTCATTTATAACAGAGCTCGAGACACTGTTTCGATGTCTAAGGCTGGAGTCGGAGGAGAACTATTTTATTATGGCTGGAGATTTAAATGCCAAGCATAGTGATTGGGGAAATAATATACCAAATTCTAGGGGGAACCTACTACTCAATTGGTGGGGTCTACACAATGTCGAGTATAGACTCGATTTGAAAGCTACCGATAGTCCGTCGTATCCTAGCGGCGGCTCCTATCTGGATCTTCTGCTGTTCGACGTACGGTTACAACTGACCAGCACGAACCGACAAACGAGAAACTGCCTACATACATTCGTGTATGACAGTGACCATTGCGGACTCAGTGCCGAAATCACAATTCCCAACGAGATTGCGGAGTTGGAGGAGTTTGTCCAAACGTACCCCTATAATTACAGTAGGACGCGCTGGACACGCTTCTCCAGAGTTTTGACAAGAGCACTCTCCTCGAACTCGCTCTACCCACCGTCCAATAGGAACCTGTCAAATGAGGAGATCGACAGATACCTACAACGAATGGACGAGACCATTAAACGAACGATGGATAGCACGATACCTCGGTATCAACATACTGACAAAGTCGACATATTCCGCAACGCAACAATTGACGCACTTCACCTACATAAAAGTAGACTTCTGTCAAGACTTAAATCCTTGTACAGACGGTTTACTGACAGACAAAACTCGGAGATCAGGACACTTAAGTCGTTGATAAAAAACCTCCAACAGTTAATAAAAGAAAATTACAGACTCTCTGTAAATTTGCACTGGAACAAAAGAATTCGGGCTGTAAAATCCAGCAACCCGAGTATGTTCCCGCAAATAAATAAAATTTTTCGGAGGAATAATCAGAACGACCTGCCATGTCTTAAGATCCCCCGAACGACGAACAACGAACAGATACTAACAACAGCAGGCATAGATCCAGGGAACGCAGTCGGTGATGACAACTTCTTTGTGATCGAGGATCCGCAGGAGAAGGTAGAGGCTATAGGAGCGACTTTCCAGGAAGTGTATAAGGTGAATGATAGTATTTGCCCGAACCACGACCTGGAGAATCGAGTCCTTGTGCACAACTTGTGCCTTCAAAATGATATACAGCACTGGCGATCAGAGAACAACGGTTTCACCGAGTTCAATGACGATAATATGGCAAATAATGTCATCGCCAATGTGGAGGTACATCCCCCGTTCATATCGAAGGTAGAACTCCAAGCGATCTTCGAATCATTGAGAAGGAAGAAATCCGTGGGTATCGACGGAGTGTCTAACATTGTGCTAAGACATCTCCCTCCAGAAGCGGTGAACATATACACCATCCTGTTTAACAATGCGCTGAATAATGCACATTATCCGGCGCACTGGAAAACAGCGGTGGTTCATCCTATTCCCAAAAGGGGTAAAGATACGTCCAATCCGGCAAATCTCCGGTCGATAAGTCTCCTTCCGAACATCAGCAAGGTATTCGAGAAGGTTGTCAATAGAGCCCTGTCTAAGTGGGTTGAGGACATGAATATTGTTCCGGATAACCAATTCGGTTTTAAGGCGGGGCACTATACATGCCGCGTCTAAACTGGTGTCGGATATCCAATGGAACAAAAGTAAGAAACAATGCACGGGTGCCTGCCTGGTTGACTTGGAGAAGGCCTTCGATACCGTATGGCTAGAAGGACTCTTCTACAAGTTGAGTAGGCTGGGCATAAGTAAACCACTGCTATACATGTTTTGTAACATGCTCACCGGTAGACAGTTCATTGTGAAAAATGGCAATGTGACTTCTGCTGGTACGTTTGATATTAAAAATGGACTGCAACAGGGTGCGGTAAATTCGCCGATCCTCTTTAACATTTACACAAGTGATCTTGTAGGATCTCTTCACCATGCTATAGCGTACGCCGACGACTTGATAGCGTACAGATCAGGACCAAAGATCGAGGTTATTGCAATACTCTTGCAGCGTGACTTCGATAAGATCAAGCGATATTGCGACGACTGGAAGTTGAAAATCAACTTCCAGAAGTCGGAAACCATCCTGTTTAGGACGTCGTTATCTGGGGCCTCTGCGGATACCAGAAAGAATTGGCGAAAGTTCTCAATAGTGGGACAGCATGGACAACCATTAGCGTCTCGAAATGTAGTCAGATACCTTGGGTTCTGGCTAGACCAGTATCTATATTTTAACAAACATATAGATGCTGCTCTGGCCAGAGCCAAAGCGGCTTTCGCCCTCACAAAGAGACTGTTTTATAGCAGCCAACTCGATGCGAGGGTGAAGGTAATCTGCTACATGGCCCTCATTCGGCCCATGCTCGTATATGGTTGTCCCGTGTGGTTCAACGTGGGAGCAAGCTCGATGGAAAGGATTCGGGTGTTTGAGAGGGCTTGCCTTAGGGCCTGCCTTCGCTTATACAGAACACCAGAGTCTCAGTACATAAAATTCTACTCCAATGAGATCCTCTATAACAAGGCGGACATAAGCAGGGTGGATAATTTCTTGATCAAGATGATTCGAAGGCACATTGCAAGAGCAATGAACTCGATGAATAATCTGATCTCTGGGGCCTACTACCCCAATGATATGTATCATGAGAGCGCGCGCCTTAACGGCTTCATTCCCCCAGAGGCGTTCCTCTATTTAGATAGAGAAGGTCTGATACAGGACAAAGTAGCGGTGCCGCTAATCTTCCATGTTGCCCGGACAGCTGTGGATAGGCGACTCAACTACGACCGAGACGTCGCGCTCAGCATGACGGAGCGTCTTCGGTTCAGTAGAGCGATAGCAGGTCGCGATTTGCGAGACGTTGTTAGGCAGCATCAGAGATTCTGGTGGTTAGGGGACGAAGAGGGAACTCCCTCGTCGTTTCCTTTTGATTCAGGGTAGCTCCTCCTAAGGCGCAAAGTTGGCCTGGCCAGCTTATATAGGTTTAAGATTTAGGTGTAGGTTATAGTTAGGTACATAAAAAACAAAAAACAAAAAAAAAAAATTATATACATATGTACATATGTATGTTGTGTATATATACATATGTATGTATGTTATGTATATATGTGTATGTATATTATGTATATATACATGTATATATATAGTTTAGAATAAGATAGTTTTAAGGTAGTTTTTGAGGTTTATTGTTAAGGTAGTTTTTAAGTTTTAGATGTAAGACTTTTATTTTAAAAAGAACACGTTCGTTCACTAAGTTTTTCCAAATTTTTCTTAGTTATCCTAGTTTGTTAAGTCATTTAGATAAATAATTAATTTTAAGTTAGGTTACGTCGAAAGACATAGTTAGCATTAGGTTTAGCTTAGAGTACCCGCATAGGGTCAGTAAGTTAGAATAAGATTAAGTTAAGTTAGTTAAGTTAGTTTAAGCGTTTTTTGTCTAGCTTTAAGAAATTATGAATTATAAATAAAAAATGCGTTGAAAATGAAAAATGAAAAATGACAGCTGTGGAATGTTGACTGTCTAATTAGTGATGTGTCATTTGAAAACATCGGATTCAATTACAGCGCTTCATCAAACTAAAGGAATGTGCAAATATTTCATTCGACCCTTATTTCAGTTCACTTTTCTTCTTCAATGGATTCCAAGACCCTAGGTATACCCGTGGACGAACAAGCGGAAGATGTTTATTGGTTACCAACTACTTTTTTCTATAAATCAACTCAACAGAACCGCCATTGAAATATGTACATATGTCCAAGCGAATACAAATTTCAAAGCATGGATGAACGAGTTTTTGAGGTTATACGCGTTTTTACTAGAATTTAGACAAGACAACCTTGTGGTCATTGGGGACTGTACTGCACGAATAGGGACTACGCAATTGTTACAGTCTGATATGTGTTTGATCTCTGGATCGATGAGACATGCAGCAGATTGGGAAATTTATGAAAATGGAAATTAATTGGTGAATTCAACGATATGACGTGCGAATATATTGTGACGGACAAGGTAATCTTACTTTTATGGAGGGAACTGTGTGTTCAATGATAGAGAACTTCCTAGCTCGTGGATTGTAGCTCTATTATTTAGATGAGCTTCAGGTAAATAAGGTAACCTACTTTGACTACCTGTCCTTAACTGATGTGATAAGTTTTCTGGGACCAGCTACTAATCTCTTACCACAAATGCGACTACTTTCGTAACTACAGCTTCATTAACACCAATGAACCCTGTAAGTGGCATAGAGTTACTAGTTTTCTGCATCACGAACGCGGCAAAAAAATACTCAAACAGCTGTGAAGCGAATGCGGAAACAACGATGGTTTTGACACGAAATGAGAAAGACTGGGAAAAAATCTTTTACTCAGCCACGGATCCAGCCAATATATACCTGAAGGCGAACAAATCATACAAGTGCAATGAAACAAAAGGAGTCTATCCAAAACCCCGCAATAACAAAGGTCAGAGACTGTACTTCATTTTGGAAACTAGCCAAGTCGATAAACGTTATGGTATTTGGCCGGCGTGAAACATCTATTCTTTCAAAATTAACTAAACTCGCCGTGTAGAGTACGCCAACACCAGTATGCGTTTCCATTATTTACTAACATAGGTGGCGCTTAAATGGGTCTCAACCGACAAGCGTCTCCATCTTAGCTAACTGCCTCCAGTTACAGGCCCCAAGTTGGTTGAGGCCCTACTCTACTTGTGCGCGTCACCTTAGGCGAGTTCGTCCTCTATTGCGTTGTCCATTTGGATTGAATTCGAAGACTCTGCGGGCTGGAACATTGGTGTCCATTCGCTCTACAGGTCCTAGCCATCTTAAGCGGCCGATGACGCTATACAACTCGTAACCTTCATCGTTTGAAAGATTATACCTTCGATGTTCGCTTGTGACGTTCGCACAATTCTTTCAAGTATGGTATAAAAGAAGTCACATGATAGCGCATCACCTTGTCTAAATCCTTTTTTGACATCGAAGGTAGCCGTGAAGTCATTACTGACCTGAAATGAGCAGCGAGTGTGCTTCATCGGCATCCTGCACAAACGGACGAGTTTCACAGTGATGCTAAAACTAGAAATGGCTCTATATTGTTCATCTCTATAGACGCTGTCATATGCGGCCCTAAAATCCACAGAAGGATGGTTGGCATCGATTTAAACTTCTTTCAATTTGATTGTCTGAAACCACAGTGATATGGGCCGAAGGGTTGTTGACGAAGGATTGCAGACGTTCACACAATATACGCGATATTGAAGAAGCTCATTTACCTGCCATTCTCGCAGTTGTGAGGGTCTCCTTCCTTGTGGATCGAGCTAATGATGCTGAGATCGAATTCATCGGGCAAACACTCGTCTGGCCAAATCTTAGAAATGAGTTGGTGTAGGCTCTCTACCAAGTCATATCCAGCTTTGAACAGCGCGGCCGTCATCACTTTTAGTCAGGTGGGTGGAAGTCTTGGCTATCATCGTCTATATTGAATGCTTCACTCTGCCTGGCAACGGTAAGTTGGTGTATGTCGCCGTTGTACAGTCTGCGGAAAAAGTTTTTACATATTCTCAGCACCGACTGTGATCGGGAAAAATATGTTCCAAATGATTTTCCAACAAGTTTCCGACGAAATATAATCTTTCTGATTTGTTTTCAAAAAGTACATAGGCATATCGTCCTTGAAATCAGTAACAAAAGGAAGGAGTATTATTCAACTGCGCAAAACATATTCGTTGCACAGTGCCATCTACCAAGAGTGACAGTTTGCGCTCTATACCGACGCCGTTCTCGAGCCGTCATTTTTGTAAACGACGCTTGAGCCACTGTTACGTTGAATTCTCTGCGTTGTGATCAAATGATAACTAACTAATTCTATCCTGAGATTGAGACATTGATTTGAGCGACATTTGGTTCCAACAGATGTCAGATTACGTGCCACACGGCACAGGCAAATTTAGCCCAATTATCCGAAAAGTTTAATTTCAAAATTCGGCGACATCAATTGGCCACTAAGAGCTTGTCATATGATCCCATTGAATTTCTTTTTGTGGGTCTATCCGCAAACATTGGATCAACTAATAGCCAATGTAGAATGTAGGGTATGCCCTACGCCTTAAGAAGCGTTAAGTAGATCCTTAAATTCACACGATCCTAACATTCACTGGATTGAAAAAGGCTTCCAAGGAACCGCGGTATTCATAGCTCTCAGACTGTCTTCTCAGTTTTAATCTATATTTTAGGAACATACCAAATGATCCTAGCACTTTCCTACTTTAGCAACTGCGATTATGCCTTCTCAGAAAAACAGACAATCCATCCGTAAAAACTAATGTCAAAGCTTTTTTTTTCACTTAATCTAAAAAAGGAAGGAACTTCTCTCATTTTCCTGCGAGCATTTGGCTCAGCGTTTAATTCTAAAGCATTCAAAATACTTTACATGACAATAAGCAGTGTCTCCACCATTGTCGTCGTTTAGAAAATTCAAATTTGTGCGCTCAACTCAGCTCAACTCAGCAGGAAGTCCTTTTTGCCCTCCAATTTTGTATTCCATTCATTTGCGTGGAGCTCCGGAATACGAAATGTTTAAATTTACATTTTACTTTCAAAAGAAAAGGATTATTTACACACAGAAAGGCAAGGCTATTGAAATAGGATATACATACGAGAAGATATACGAGTATGTTTAGATATACACACACAAACCTTTTTGGTAACCTCTAAGACTAACCCCTTGGTCCTGATGGGGGGAAAAAGTTCAAGTGAAACTACTTTCATGATTCATACAAAGACCCACTGCCAAACGCCAACATCCTTGCGTGTAGAGATGAACTTTGTTCCTGCCATACACACAGTTATACCTACGAAATCCTTAATTTATTACCTTCTGCTCGAAAAGATCAGTAAATCATTGAATGGTGTTTGTTTCCCAGCAACCGGAAGAATAGTCAATGTGTATGCATCCGTTAATAAGGATACCGGCCTAAATCGATGTCGTCCCTCGGAGCCTATAACGAATACTATATGAGTGGAAAGTTTTCGTTTTCAGTTCAGTTTTCTTTTATTATAGTTTTCGCTGTGAAGGAATTTTTTTTCTTTTTTCTTTTGTTTTCAAAATTTATGGTGCCGCGCACAGAGTGGCGATAAAATTTAATGAACGCTTTGGCTCTTTTTTTCTTTTGAGGTGAACCATGAATGTCGAAAAAGAGTTTCTCTCCCCAGGACTATTCTGTTTTTCTAACGTTGGAGCAAATAGATGCTTAGATAAAAAAAAAGATATTTAGTGCAAAAGTTTGTGGGTCTCTTGTTTGCAACAAAATTTAGATGCTGATCAAAGTGTTGGATGGAATACGGAGAAGTTAAATGGAAAAAATGTCAGAAAAAGAGAGAAATATTATTTTTGCGGTTTTGCGGAAGATGGCTGCCCTTACTTAGACTAAAAATGCGGTCCATTGTTCTACCAAACCAGTGCTCGTAACTCTTGGTTCTCTATTATAAGATTTATTGCAAATTATTTTCCTAATCCACGATGACGCGAAGGTGTGATTATTCGATAGGTCCTTAAATAAGCGAACGCGATTAAAATTACACAAGACTGGATGGTAGCCGAACAGAATCTTCTCTACAAATCTTTAAAATTTTAGTGAACTCTCATTTTCCAGGATGTAAGGACGCGTGAATGAACGCACCCGAAATTCAGAGTCTGCAGCCTTCATCATAGAACGAAGTTCAATCACTAATGGTACTATCTCATGGGCTATTACCAACCGCTCCCTTATAGATCAACCGGCCTTGATGGCATTTTACCCATTACGCTGCAGAAACTTTAAGAGTAGACTCTTGGCTAGTATCGATTCTTAGAAGCTGTTAACGTATCCAGGAAGGGAGTACTGATGCGGGAATGCGATAATAAAACAAAAAGAAATCGCAATTTACACGAATGGATCAAAGACATCCGAAGGAACGGACTCTGGAATACACTCTGAGAATCCGGACCTGAAGGTGTCTCTGAGACTGCCAAATACATGCAGCTGTACCCAATCAGAAGTTCTAGCTGTACTCAGGGCTGTGGAACTACTAGAGATGAAATCAATATCCAATAAGGATACTGCCATTTATATCGATAGTCAGGCTGCACTCAAGGCGCTGGAATCAAATATCACATAATCTGAGATAGTCAGGAACTGCAGCACAATGCTAAAGGTATTATGCACGCAGAACCTTTCAAATAAAAGGGAATGAACTTGCTAATGAATTGGCAAGGCATGGAGGAGAATTGCCAGTAGGCGAAGCCGTGGATATCAAACCACCTTCGTTAAGGCTACCATTAAAGGCAAAGTATACAAAACAGCCAACCGAAGATGGTCAAATATAGCAGGTCACAGGGTATCCAAAGCCTTGTGCCCAGAATTCGACCGGAAAAGAACTAGGGAAATATTCTTAAACTAAACAGAATTCAGCTAAGAACAGCATCTTGTCCGGGCACTGCCATATGCGTCGAAGAGGACATCACACATATACTGTGTGAGTGCCAGGGAATAGCTGAACTACTTTTTCAGCAACCTAGAAGAGGTAGGTCGTATCAACCAAAACAGGCTACTTGGATTCTGTGGGAAAATCAAGTGTTTCAGGGAAAGGGTTTAGGTTTCCATTTGCTTTTTATGGAGGTTCCCCATGGATCGCGATGGGCCCATTCTGGTGCCCAGTGACACATAAGAAAGACTCTCGACTCTTCACTATCCAAATCTCAGCATGCGTGTATCAAGGAGAGATCCGTAAAAACGACCCTCAATGGGCTGAGGAAAACGATTGGAAAAACCATTCACTACGGACAATGTACCCTAGCTACCTTTTTAGATATTGAAGTGATTAATTACGTTCTAATTGATGATTTGGGAAGCTCTCACCGAGTTGGGTGTTGAAGGTTTTATTAGTCACTGTCAATCCATGTTTAAAAAACAGAATAATTAAGTCGATTCTAGGTAATTAAATTCTTAACAAATTCGTAGACAGATCTCGGGATGGGGTTTTATCACCTCTTCTATGGTTTATTCTGTCAAGACTTAACGCGGACGGTGTGAAAGTCTTCGAAAATGTGGATGATGTGGATTCGGATCAGAAGAACTGAGGGAAAACTCTGACCGACTACATCAAACTTAAACAGTATTTTCACGGCAACTTGACAGTCAATTATCCATCCAGAGTAGACTGGATAAGAGGTGAAGTCATAGTGAATTTTAAAACACCAATTTATGCCGACATTCAAAGATGGACTGTGGGGTCGGTGCAGAATCGTTTTCGAAAACACTAAGAATCTGGTGACACCCAGGTGGAGATTATGGCATATACGCGAAGAGTATCAGACACAAGTCCACCCTTATTGATAATATCGTCATTTGCATTTATAGTCTGTCTATCGAGGCCCTGATTTTAACAACATCGTCTTCCTAGCTGATGGAATGATGTGGCGAAAAGCCCTCGTCTCACAGAGATTGGTCCAAAATCAGTCTTCTGTGGGTATCAGGTCCGATAGGAAGTGTCAAGAGCGAACTCTATTAACACTTTATATCAGTCTGCACTCCACAGGCGAACCAGTAGAGATGCAGTAAAGTGGGAGGGTTATGATCCCTTTAATCCTGATCATAACCTCGCCGAACAAAAAGGAAGAGGAAGATCAGTCTGCAGAGTTGAGTCATTTCTATTCACATCTGGCAAAACTACAACTGAGCAAGAACACAAGAACTTGAGAAGATAACAGATGATGCAAGAGTTGTAGCGATAAGCACAGATCACTGGCCAGTAGGGACGCATGGGTCTAGACTGGACATCCGTTTTAAGACACACTGCCGCAGTTGTAAAAAAGTACCCACTCCCTCTGCTAATGTCCGACCTTAAGTAAAGACTAACGTTAAACTCTAGACGAACCCACCGACACCGCACTATACCAGTTAACAGGTCTAGTTTAAGAGGCTTTGGACTGTAAAGAAACGGACATTTGCGCTTTCCTAGATATTGAAGGAGCCTTCGACAACACATCTCAAGAAGCGATCATGACAGCTCTTTGAAGGAAAGGAGTAAATCTAACAGCATCGACCTGGATGTGTGAAATGTTAAGGACAAGGACTGCGAAAACTGTGATGGGACAAAAAACTATCACAATAAGCACAACTAGAGGCTGCCCACAAGGAGGGGTTCTCTCACCACTAATGTGGAGCCTAGTTGTAGATGAACTCTTGCAAGACACTAAACTTCTCTGGAGGAAGCATGAAGAAGCTATGGTAGCGAAAGCAACCCGAGCACTAAGGTGTGCAGAAACATCTCAGGCAAATCCTGGGGATGCAACCGAGCCACCATAAAAGTCAGGCCTATTGTAACATACGGAGCTGTAGCCTGGGCTAATAGAACCAGGTTAAATACAACAAGGAAAACCCTTGGCAAAGTGCAAAGGCTAGCTTGCGTCTGCATAACAAGGGCTATGGGAACCTGTTTCACAGCGGCACTGGAAGTGTTATAAGGACTTACTCCTCTACACTTAGTGGTAGAAAGAATTGCAAAAGAAACTATACTGAGTAACAATCAAGGAATAATCAAGGAGGGCGTCGGGAAAGGAAAATGCATCGCTCACATTGAAAGATGCGCCCAATTCAACCTCGATAAGAATTATCGGGGGCAAGACACCGCGATAATGTCGGATAGCCAGGCCGCCATCAAGGATTTAAGCTCTTCTGAAATCAGCTCTACACTGGTGTGGGAGTGCCTTACCAAGCTAAACCGACTGAGTGAAACCAACAGAGTCACTTTCTACTGGGTACCAGGTCACTTGGGAGTAGAGGGAAATGAAGCAGCTGATGAACTAGCTAGAAAAGGCTCGGAGACTCTCTTTACCGGTCCGGAGCCATTCTGCGGGCTTAGAGTGCACACGATGCGAAGGGAGCTAATGCAGGAAGAGAATTGCAAAGACATCAAACCCTAACGGGTCACTGTAGACTTAAGGAACACCTCAGGAAACTAGGTATAGAGCAACGCGGAGAATGTAGATTCTGTGGGGATGTTGAAGTAACCCCAGGGCAACTTTTAAAGAATGTGGAGCATTGGAGGAAACACCTGGATGCCTATCAACTATTCGAAGAAGACCTACCATCGCTAGATCCACTCAAAATACTCTGGTTCATCAAGGAAATTGGACTGGAGGAGGTGCTCTAAGTCGAGTATCTAATCGACGGGAGCTAAAGTAGGGTGCGTAATAAGTCGCAGTGCGCTTACACCCATAAATCGATCTTCATCTGCGCTAAACATCAAAGAGCGAGTTTCGACAACACGTGACCCTTCTCAAGTAAAGTTGGCTCTGATCTAGATGCACTGCTGTTACTATTTGCTCTTGATTCTTATATTTTAGGCACCACTATCAAAGCAATGCACCGTCTTAGTCGATTTGGTTTTCTTTGTAAAACTCACTACATTTATCCTACGACTCCGACCTCATTGGTATGCAGTCTAACAAAAACAAAACAAATACTTGGCGCAACAGACGTATATGGTCCAGGGCCTAGTTTCTCGCGACCATTCGTCTTGTGCGTGTTATATTTTTTCATACAAATGGAAGGGACCTACAGTTTAGGGCAATATCCGAAAGGCATATTGAGAAGCTTTCTCATGACAGTTATTACTCTCGGACGTTTGTCAGACATTCGCGAGAGGTGGAACCGTGAAAAACTTTTAGGTGTTCTCTGGGATTCGAACCTTGAACCTCCCGCTCAGCGATCCAACGCACTAACCACTTTAGCCACAGCGCCCATTGCAGTCTAACGCAATGACTTTTAAACTTTGACTGTTGCGCAAATAAAATGTTGACTTTCAAGACTGATTCTGGCCACGATCGGAGGCAAGAATTGATTGTACTCAAACTTTCACGAATGACTTAAAACCAGAGAAAAATCTGTATGCCGCTAGGCAAATAAGCGTCTGTCGTGAGGTACCAACGCTTAACAGGTAAAATCAAATGCGCCGTCTAAATGAATATAATGAAGCACTGGAGTGCTGTATTGAACAATAAAACCGAAGGAGCAGCAAATATATGCGAAGTAGAATAGACTCTCCAAGCTTATAGGTGGTTACAGCTTATGTCAACAGCGGATGAAAAATTTGTACATATCAGAGTGAATTTTCGGCATCATCAACAGTAGTACCATCCTTTCTCAAAGCCTGTAATTATTCCGTTTCCTGATTTTCTCCTGCACAATCATTACTAATTGAACTTTAAGATATCTATCCAGCAGGCATACCAAGTATGTAGCTTACGACGCGTTTACGCGCCCACCCATCCAGCTTTAGTCTTGATCAAAAAATAGTCTTACTTCTTGTTAAGCATGCATGATGTATTCCTTAATTAAATCCATTTTCATTACCAGTTGCCACAAAAAAAAGGAAGAAAATAAGAGTCGCTGCCTCTGACAGGCTCTGCATCAATAATTAGTTCCTCCTTCCCTTTCACAATTGAATCCTTTCATTGGACGTATAAAGGTATGTGCATGAATGGAACGCATTATTAGCTCTGCTTGCCTTGTTTCTTTCATTACTTCAAAAAAAAAAAAAAACATGAAAATCTGAAAATTTCTTTTCGTTACATCACGTTTCAATATTACGCACACATGAGTCGCCAAAATGTGATTTTCCCTTTTATCAAATTAACCCACACACATAAATTGCAGAGGCATTTCGGTTTATTGCTAAATATTCGCCACATACTCGCACCTTTAAAAAGGATTCAATTTTCACGTCTTTTTTCCAACATACACTCAAGTCATCATCATGTATATATTTATGTATGTGTGAATGAAGGCGAAACCCATTAGCTTCCGTCGCCTTTTCGCATTTTAAAGTTTAAAGAAAAAGTAAAAAAAAAACAAAGTTTTCGAGAAGTTTTAATCCATTTCGGCAAACAAACAATTCAGGACATCGTATCTCCTTCATTTGATGTAATTAAGTTAATGAAGCCTTACAAAGGTAAGGTTTTCAATTCGTTAACTGTTCAATGAAACTTTCAAGGAATGCAAACGAGCAGCGAGTGGCAATTAGAAAAGGTAAAATGAGTGAGACAGACAGGAATTGTGTGTCCTGAACTTTTCTGATTATTTAATTAAATCAACACTTTGACAGGGTGGTGCTTTTTCAGCGGCATTTTCCGTTTTCAAATTGTTTCTTGAAATTGAAGTTGACCTGGATTTCAGCCGGTAGATACGTGCATTTGAGAAGACACAGGTTTCTGAGAACCAAAACATTCCTACTCTCACATGCATGCAGTGACCCGCGGGGGTACTTGATTGCAGAAAGAGTGCTTGCGTTGGATCCAGATGTCAGCTGAAGAATTCTCCAGATGGAATCAACGGTGGCGTCAACAGTCACAGTCAGACTGAATGGGTTAATTCGGCATATTTGGAGCTCAATCTGGTAAGAAATATCAAGGCTGAACCAGACCTATGAAACTGTAATGGTGGTGTATGAATCCATAAAGGACCGACAGCAGTTCTCATATAACCGAAATTTTTTTTCATTATTCCTTATTCAAAATGGTGCGACCAATTCTCAGAACAGATCTTTTGGGTCCATTGCACTGCCAGGCAATAAACCATTTTTTGTCTAGTAGTTGATAAAATTTAATTCTTTTGTCTCTGATCGGTGGCTGTGACTGCTATTTTCCAAACGGGCTTCAAACCTGCCTCGCCAAAGTCATAAGCGGAATATCTACCACACCGTGACCACCTTTTATTGAAGTGGGTTACTTATATCGGCCCCTTGATCTAGTGGTATTAATCAAGACAAGATTGAGGGTTTCAATGCTGCGGTAATTTCTTTACCGCACGACCCGGAATATTCTGGTCGAACCGTATTTCGAAATAACATCTCTTAAGGAGAACGAGTCAGAAACCTATCGACATGACAATAAGACGAAGTTTTAGTTGAAAATTTGGTTGCAAAATATGCCATGGTCATGATCATCATATGGTGGACTCGTCGTGGTACATCGACTGCGAACAAGGATTATATATCCAAGCAGATAATTTTCACTTCGCTTTGATATGCATCAAAGCCACAATCTACAACTTCAGCCTAAAACAAGCACATTCTCCTCCGATGAGGCAGAAGACTCTATGCGAGAGGGTCCCACGTCTTCCTTTAATGTTTTTTTTTTTTTTTTTGTTTTTTGCGGCGAAAGGTGGAAATTTTCGAAAGATACTCGAGAGATTCCATAATCAACAGCATCTTGGATTTCTATTAGCCAAAACAATCCCTTTTCATCTTCATATTCTTGTGTGCCCCACGGGACTTCGTGGTTCAGGTTTTAGCATTTCTAGTTTGCTTCAGACGCCCTCGTTGTTTAAGCGACGCGTTGATCCTATGTTCTTCCCTCGTTAGCGACGGAGCTCATACATACATTCATACGTGATGTATGTATATTGCAGCATCTTACGTCTTCCTGGATGGAGCTCATGGAGCATGTAATGTGTATGGGAACTGTACTCGGGGAATTCAATGAAAAATTTGACAATGAAATTTCTTTGGCAGATTGGTCGAAAAATAAAGCCTCCACAACAAAAATTTTTTACTATAACCAGAGGATATCACCTGCCGCCTCTACTTTCCCCCTGAGGTTGAAACCACAGAACACAAACTATGTGAATATGTAGCTCTGTGCAGAATTAGGAGAAGATTCTTCCTTAAGGAGATCATATCTTCATAGACTAAAGGAGCTCCTCCACAGCCGTAATTATTGCTTTCATTAGTAAAGTAGAAGTACTGGTGCCATAAAAAGTGACCTTTGGCACAATAGATCACTCTGGTCGCAGTGCCTACACGCGATCCGGCGTGGCCACAAACCTTTTAAAAATCAAAGGCTAACACTAACTACCAAAAAGACCAATGGAATGATGAAGGCTGCACACGCTTAAAGAAAATTAAGGAAGAAGCTGACTTGCAGTGCAAAACAATAGCCACCCAGAGCCAGCAGTTCATGTGAAAAGTGGATAAATGCTCCCTTCCAGCTTAAAGAACTCGAAAAATTCGGTGAACCCCTATAATTGTTCTACACCTCTACAGAGATGAGCTAATATCAGTGCATCTTCCGGGCGGACAGATCGACATACTACTCATATGTACAGTTGAACCACGTAACGCTGCAAAATGCGATGTTAACTTTGTGCTTTGGAAATACCTCCCATGATTCATCCGAAACCTGTAGCGGATTCCATCAAGGACATGTTCTGTCATATTATTCCTGCGAAATTAGTCATGTTGTAATGGGTGGTTAAATAGAACCATTAACTCTGGAAGCTACACCAAACTGTCACATCGTTCACATGGGCAACAACGCTCCAACCAACAGGAAATCACACCACAAGACGTTCAGGAAGACCAAACATGGACTGACAATTACGAAAGGCTGCTGCATCTCAAGCGAAAATCCTGCACTGGTCGAGAACCCTTTATGTATCTTACTATCTCTCCAATTTCTACCAGGAAACCTGAACTTGCAAATGCTTTCTGTTCAATACAATCCTGTAAAAAGAACTTCATCCGTAGCCCAACTGTAGCTTGTTTAGCAATATTTCTGATAACAGGTACATCTCAAGCGCCATACCCGTCATTCACTTCCATTAGATACTTATGTCTTATTTATGCCGTTCCAATACATTTCAATAAACACCCTCATTGGTAGAGCATAAAATACTGTTCGTGAAGAAGCACTTTCAAATGATAATCATCTCGGTACACCGATGAAACCAATTCACTGCATCTGCACGTAGAACTAATAAAAGTACAAACTCTGTGGTATTTTTATATTGTACTCGTACATGCATGAGAATATAATTTGGGCCACATAAAGTGCTACCACACATGTGTGAAGTGAATGGCATTGAATTTTAATTTACTCTCAACAGTCATTTTGCAGATACAATACGCTATATGTATAGCATGCGGATGCAGTTATTATTTCTATGGCTATGGCTTATCGTTAGGTTGGCATTGAATTTCAGTTCGTTTCCCCATCGAATTGTTAGCATTCTCGGAGAATCTATGCAGGTAAGGTACCATTGAAATCAGCGTACTTCTAAAGACAATAAAAATCTGTAATAAAGGATAACTCCCGCGGCTAAAACTATGAATACAAGCGCAGAGGCGTAGCACAATTCACACGCGTATCCAGTGGGTGTGGTCTAAATTATTAACGGTTTTCGCCGGTAGAATGTTGCTAATTAAGGCAGAAGTTGGTCGGCGTGAAAAATGATCGCAGCACTTATAATTCCACATCCTTAGACAACGAGTATATCCCACAGAGCGTTGAAAAGCCTCCACGCGGATTCATAAGTACGGAAAAGCCTTTGCTAAGGATAATTGTAAAATCTCTACACGTGTACGTACGCTCCCATGGACTCTTAAGTCAATTTCACATGTGTATGGCATTTGCGTAATGATTAGAGTGCCTTTCGTTAATCTTTTGGGACTCGATTGGATTCAAATTGATTTTTGAGCAGGATTCGACATTAAGTATCAAGGATAAGCTAAACTTTCTTATGCATAAAGCAAATGTTTCGATTTTGGATGGAAAGAGTCACCCGGAAATCAAGTCAAAACCTCTGTGTATATTTTCTCCTGCAAGAAAGAGAAAGTAAGGACGACGTCCACTAGCCATAGTCTGCAGATACCTCACGGTGAGCTTTATAGCAGCACCAACTACGAGTTCCATCGGAAGACTCGATGCTTGGTGCTTAGTAATGTTTATCCAAATCTTTGAGCGTATACGTGTTCCTCACCTAGCATTTGTCTTTGTGATTCAGGAGCGTATGGCTAATTCGTTGTCTCTTCCTAGATACCAAAAATGCAGTACTCTCTTCACTTTTGGGTAACAATGCCATATCACAACCGTAGGACGACAAAAAATGGAGTCTGAGTTCAGTAGACATTTCTTCGACAGACCCAATTTCCAAAACCGAACTTATCCATGACATGACAGGGGAGATGATGCAAACTTGAGAGAAAAGGAATGAGATTCTGAAGGCTAGCACGCCATACGTGAAGCTACAAGTAAGGTGAACCCTGGGCTCTAAAGAAGCACGTACACGTACACACACAAGCAAACAGATGTAGCACACTTCCCTGCAACAGCGAGGATAAGGCAGAAGATAATGGAGTCATTAGCGATACCTAAGACTCGGATGGTAAATTGTAGGCTCTGATGCAATTGGGCTAATAAATCATTTTACCCAGGGTAAATATACGTTGCTTCTTGGTAACAGGATTATATCGCTATATAGTATATATAATTCTATATATATAGAGGAGCTTAGCACAGAAGGACTGTTATCAAGAACAGTAAAGGAAGCTTCGAAAATGTTTTTAGATTCTGAAACTAGCTTTAGAGTAACATATGTAGAGTTGACCCACCTTTTATAGGTTGATTAGTCAAAATGTCGAAAATCAGAGGAATAAAGATAAGAGGGGAGACTCACGACTTTAGGTTAGAGTCGGTAGTGAATGTCAAGAGCGTGTATCATAACCTTATCTTGAATAGACTGAATGAAGTCGGTATAAACACAGCTGGATATTCCAACAATGACGAGAGGTAAGGTCATGAACTCCAGATGTCAGGAGGAGAGCAATCCTCATTGGGGAGTAATAGTATATCTTCAACAGGGCCCTTCAACTGCTGCGAAAAAATAAAATTATTTTTCATCTTCTCCAAGAAGACAAAATTTGGATTTCCATCCCTTAACACTTTTTGGAACGATAGTCAAATAGTCAAGGTGTCAATCTAAGCTCTATACCGAACCACCTTAGAATTAACACGTAAAAGACAGGATTCGGAGAGCTAAAATGGTCTTATATCAGCGTAAGGGAGTATATGAAGACCGTTGAGGAATCTCATCTAGGTCAGCATACTGCGTTCCATGATCACATATATATAATGAAGGCAAAAGCTGGAGCGGGTGTCTTCTCAAAGAAGTTGGATCCGGCCGAGCATGTGATGACAAATACCCCAGTGTATCAAACTCAGGTGCGCGCTCAGACGTGTGAAGCAGACTGACCTCAGTATATTCTTGCCTTTGGAATGTGTACAAGAACTCAATCAATGTGCAGTTCATAACGATTTTGACACTTCTGAAGGGAAACGTAGGAATCAAGGGAAATAAAAATGAGAATACACTAGCTAAGCAGGGGTTAAACGCAGAACCATTTCTTGTAGTAGACTGAGGAGCTGTGGGGGTTTGGTTAAACAAAATGGTCCCTTGCTGGACACCATAAACGATGGTGAACACTCAATTGATATTCAGTTATCGTCTAAGAAAGAAGGCATGCTTGGTAAAATGCATACCAAGCGCAATGCATATCTGCCTGCGGTCTCTCCCTTTCTGCATAAATTTGTCAAAAAAGTGGCAATTGGCAGTGCAGTTAGTCTCCGAAAGACGAATGGAATTACTCCTTGTGACCATAGAACGCCTATCCGACTTTCTCGACCTAGAAATGATCAGCACGGTTTCCGATGCCTAAATCACTTTATTTTGGACCAGTGGCGGACTGCGGCTCGATCCAAACGTATTGTATGCAGATGGATCCAAAATGGATTCTGGCAATGTTGTTGGGGTATATACACAAAATTGAAAAATCTCGAAACTATCTACTGTGTTTTCCGACCAAGCGTTATAGAAATGTGCGCCGGCATCAACCTGAACTCAGGCTGGAGGATGTTTCCTTCATCGAAGTTTTAGGCCTTGACGTCTGAGGTGTACCAGGATATCATTCAGTATTTTAGATATAGTTTCAAGTGCACAGTCGTTAAAGTGTTTAAAAGGAATCTAAAAAACAAAATTTTTGTTCAGCTAATAAACAGAGAAGGTCAAACGATTTTCTATAGGTAGTTATATCGTGACAGAAAACTCGATCCTTTTATGTAGCTACCACAGAGAAGACCCACACGTAACGTCGGTACATGGTACATCTGACACTAATTTAGTCCGACTGATAGATAATTCGAAAATTGTTCGTTCTGTACAAGCAAGTGCAAGCTGGCACATAACTCTGAACCGCTTCTCCAAGTTGATCCATAAATTAGATTGCAGCTGGACATTTGTCAATGCTGGTACTCGTAAAACGTTCGACCAAATTTAATCCCGCAAGTCCAGTAGACATACATAAACTCTGAATCGCTACTGAACGGGCTGCAAAAGTTCCAATAATCTCTACCAATCGATTTACTTGCCCATCAATCTGACCTTACCGAGCAGTCTCGTCACCATCCACGTTGTCATCCTCGTCATTCTTGTCTTAAACACAAGGGTGGATCGTAGCATCTATCAAGTTTATCGCATTATCTTTTAATGAGTTTTCGAAAGACATCGATGCCGTCTCAGATGGCCATCTCCAGGGGCAGAAGAATGAAAAACTCTCCACCTTTGTACGGTAGTGCTACTGGCCAAAAGGATAGATACACAGATGCGAAGATAGGAATCGATAAATCAACAACAACGACGAGGATGGTTTTTATTTAATAGCATCCTCGATAGGGAGGCAAATCTGTAGCAATTTATTTTAAAGTATATGTATATCCTTGCCTCGCAGATTCATATTATATGTCGTCTTCGTCTGTATGTGCTAAGAAGGATTTGCGATTTTCCTTTTTTTATTATTATTCTCTGTTCATCCCCCAAAAGTTCAGGGTAGGGCAATGGAAAAAAAAAGAAGATAAACGGGTTACAAAAGAAAATGAGAGCGGTCGTGAGGTATTCTGTAAAGTGCAAGGACTATTCAATCGTAGTATAACAAGAATACCGTTTTTGTGTCCTTATTTGTTGGCGTTGATGGTGAAAAAACGGCTCTGATATGCTCGCCTTCCCCCTCCCCAGCAGGATACTTGACATAATATTCACCTCATTCGTAGTCTGTGTGTGATCCTTTCGTAATTCCTATCTGGCTGCCTTCTTGGTTTGAAGTGTGAATTTCCATTTTCCATCGGTGTGGGTGTGAGATAATAGGGGTCAGGGTTAAAAAACGGTTGGGACGACCAAAGACACACACAGTGTGCTACACATACTTACACACATATGTGATAAATTCATCACTCATGCAAGTGAAATCGTCTTATCGTACTTTAAAGTGGAATTGATTTTGTGTCCTTTTTCCTGAGGCGATGTTGCTGCTGCTGCTTCTAGTGATGCTAGTGATTCTGCTTCCAAATAAAACACGGCTACAGAAGTGTAGAGTAATTAATTTGTGTCGCTGTAAGAGCAAGTAAGCGGAAGTTAGTAACAAGGCAGCATGGTACATGGATTACAGATGCAGTGATGATGTTTTTTTTTTTTATTTGCTAACGGCTTAGTCATTCTTTTGTGATGTCCTTCGGGCTGTTGCTGTGCCGACGCCAGCATGAAGATAGAGTGTATGAGTGATAGAAAAAAAGGGCATTGGATCAGGGTTAAATCGTTGTAAAGACTGGTTTGGTGCTTTAGAAATGAATGTGCACCACTTGAGTCGAGATGCAAAGACACTATAAGCTGGTTTTTGTGCCACGGTCAAAAGCATTATGCCTCCTTGTTTGCCTGCAGCTTAATCGATGGTAGATTTGGGGGAATGATGGACCTTTTTTTTTGTTTTCTTCAGACTAAATGATAAGAAAGACGATGTCCTTCCGGGAGAATGTGTAGGTCTTATAAAAGATTCACACTTGGTGATTGAGTATCTATAGATAGTAGGGGTCAAAATCAGTAGGAGACTGTATGAAGGTAGTGGTAATGAATCCTTGAAGGGTATTCATAAGCGCCCTTTACATTGATAGTGTCATGTAATGAAAGTTAAGTGATCAATTTGCAATCTGCTGAAGCTGTTTACAATCAATTCATCTGGGCGGAGGCGGATCTTTCGAATTTGCAATTTTAACACTTTTCTCCGGAGATGAGGGAAAGTAAGGCCACCAAGAGTAGCTTTTTAATAAATTACTTAGCTGACATTGAAAGGAAACACTGATACCACATGCGCATTAGAAGGGGGCGGGGGAATGGATACGCCTACGGTTATAATCAAAGGAGTAGCCTGAAAGGTTTTTAAAACCGCATACAGAAGCATACAGAAAACCACGAAAACATGTAGAAAGGACTGCTAACCTGCGGAAGCTATGACTGAGCGTCCCTGCTCCCGTCAGGTAAAGGGGGCAGAAGACAATTTATAGAGATGGTCGGTCTGTACGTCAGACACATCACCCTGAACAAATGTGTCTACAGACTGGGACTGGTGACTGGCACTTCCTAGGGATGCGATGAAGAGGAAGAAGGCCTCGAACACTGAGAATGCCCTGCAACAGGGGCGCTGAGATGCATACACCTAGAAAGACATCTCCTGACGGAGTTGTGTTATCTTAGACGCTACAGTTAAAGCATGTTTAAAAACTAGGACGTTAAAGGATACTTAATGTGTCCAACCAGTTTATGACTCTAATGCGGTTCAAATTTATAAAAAAAAAGTTGAAAAACTGGGATCACTAATTTGAGTTCAGTTGGGTACCATTTTTTGGTAACAGCCAAATTCAGAGCTCGACTGCTCAACGAGAAGAAGCTGCCAGTCACCCAGAAGAAAATATTCATCATTAAACACTTTAGAACATATGGAGTAAATCGAGTCTACACAGAGCGCCTGGAAGAAGGACTCTCCAACTTACTTCCACCGCCTCATTATCATTACAAATACGAACCTCGAATCTTCCCCTCCCAAATCAACAGATTCAACGATTAAGGGTGGCAATGGTGTAGTGGTAGCGTCTTCGTTTGTCGATCTGATGGTTCACAGTTCAATCCCTGGTGTCAGCAAGCATTATATGATAAGAGGCAGTTCGATTAATTGCGAAAGTCTGTGACAACACTACTGCAAAGGCATAACACTGGCAGTAGGTTTGTCATATGGCTGGAGAAATTAATCGCTCTGTTGATAATTGATATACTCATGACACCAGGTAGATCGGGAAAAAAATACTGTGAATCAGAAGCGAAGGCAAAACAAATAATGACAGCAAAAAATCTCCCCAGTTATCTGGACACCACCCCTGGAGCTAATGTGTGAAACCTAATACACCTGAGTTTCAAACCACTACACCAATCTCTTTCTCTCTCTCTCTATCTTCATTTCCAACGCCCGCACTGTGTATAAACATTAAAAAAGGGTATTCACAACCCCTTGAGTGCGGGTAAATTATAAAAAAAAAAATCCAACACACTAACCACAGAGCCTCGACGCCCAGTGAGTAACCAAACAGTCAACTTCATCGATACAATGCATCATCTTGGAGTGACAGTCATGAAATTGAACCATCTGCTCAGGGATGTGCGTCATTTAGATTGGCACAATATTTTATAAAAAGCTCAAGTAAATCTGGAGCTTAAATTGATCTCATGTTTGGAGTTCGGCTGCAAGACATGTATACTCGACAGCACCAAAAATTAGTCATCAGCCGAATTATATGCATTCGACAGATACTACAATGGCAGATGCTTCGAAGGACTTCTACCAGACATGCTGCAAGAGTCCACTTCCTCTAATGCCCACCAAATTTCACCCGGGAATTCATTCTCAGAAGAGATATGTATTTCCAGAAAATTCAAACCTAACGCAATTTTAGAGTGCAATAAAAAAGAAGCTCAAATTCTTCCCCCTTCATCATCCTTTATAGCAAAAGACATTTAGTCAAAGACGGATGAAAGTACAGGTACATGCCATATGTTCGACATACAGTCGCCATGACTGTAAAGAAAAGATTTTTTGGGTTATTCTCGGTCACGAGTGTAAAAAATCCTGTTGGCAGGACATAAGCGACATCGAATTAGGATCAAGTTTACCGCCTGATATAGATAAGGCATATAGGATGAATGTTTACCAGTGGTGTAGTCCAAAGCATCTACCAATTTACCCCCGCAGAAAGGAATGTTCACACAAAAGAGTTTTGGCATTGATAATGCTCTACGGCTACCAACTGATGCCATGAAAACCAAGTCGTACAAGAATAAAACGGAGACAGATTACAGATTCAACGCGTTGAGAGTATGCAGCGCCTTCCTAACAACTCTGACCCTCTTGCGAAAGAAGCACAACAGAAAAACCTTGCCAGCAAGCCAACAGCATCAGCATTGAAGAGTAGAAATGATACTGAAGCACTATCAAGGACAAGCATAAAAAAATGGCAGAGAGATGGTGTCACTTTGATAAAGGTGTGATCGCAGAGATTGATCTCCAATATAGACGCTTGGATCAGCAGGAAGCATAGGGAGCTGAATTTCTAGCTAACCCAGATGTTTACTAGCCATGGATGCTTCAGAGTGCACCCTCTTGCGATGAAATGCTTGATGTCAGTCCCGCGGGACCGAGGCTTGAAGGGGATGTGAGTTCTTTTCCCACGCAAGCAAAAGCATAAGGTTTTGCGAGTAGCTTTCCATCTGCCACAACCAACTAGGCGTTTGACACTGAAGTAGAAGACTGAAGGCTAGTGGCTGGACAAAAATATTGGTTAAATATTTTCTTAAAGCACAAAAAATTGTGTTTAACAAATGGAAGATTGTAAAAATAAACTGGATACATTTAGCAAAAAGCACTTCCTCACCAAAAGTCTTAGTTTTTGGGAAATTTTATAGCCAGCCAGACTCTAAATTACGAATGCGACTGTTTCGCCTTCTCTGAAAAAAAATTGCCCAATAATAGTTTTGGCGCAAATGCTGGCCCAAACAGTCACTTTTTGGTCATGCAATTGTGTTTCATGGATCTCGTGTGGATTCTCCGTTCCCCAAATGCGGCAATTTAGCTTGTTAACGGCGCCAGAGAGTGTGAAACGGGCCTCGTCGGTCATCAAAATTTGCTTCCAAAAATCAGGTTCAGTGTCAACAATTCGAGCGATTGTTTGGCCGTATTCCAAGCGACGTGGACGGTCTGTCGGCAATATTCTTTGAGTCAATTGCACTTTATACGAAAACAAATGCAAATCATCCTTCAAAATGCGCCACAAGGTGGTGCCAAAATGCTGAGCGCGGTGACGATACGACACATGTGGGTTCTCGGCAACACTCTCTCTTACCGTTCATTAGAACGACGAATAGTATTGTTAGACGGTTGTTGGCCACGATATTTTCGACGATATGCACGTTGAGTTAACACAACTGAACAACTATTTTCAATGTACACGGTCACTATTTCGGCGGTTAAAATTGTACTGAATTGAGGTTTCAAAAACATGTCTACTCAAGTCAATCGGTTAATAAATGTCACAGTTATTTAATTTTTACACACCTACATAAAAGATTGGCGCTCACTGTACATATGTATGTGCATAGTTCTGTCAGCTAGATGGCCAAAAAAATTTCTGTGAAAACTGCGTCGTCGTATGTCCGTCCTCAAAACTGATTTATGGCGGGTTAATCCTGAGAGTTTCTCGTGAAATGCGAAAAGGGAAAAGTAAGTAGGTACTCCCCTCGGACACAAAATACTCCCCTGTAGTGCTCTAAAATACCCCCATTAATAAATTTAAAACGGTAGCCCCGTTCATAATCAGCCAATTAAAATTTACATTCCACCTTCAGAAGTAAGATGAACGAAATGTGTATCTTCTTTTCGTACAATAGATGCAATGACAAATACCGCTGAGAAATAGTTTTTCATTCGAGTCCTTTACTGATAACAATTCAGTTTGTGTTATCTCCTGAGTTTCCGCATCAAACTTATGCGTCTTAAAGTAAGCGCTACAAAACTGGATTTCCTCAAAAATTTAAGATTTTCCAACTTCATTTTGGCATTTCCACTTGAATTTTTCTCAAAGATTAAATCTACCAGTCCTTTCCCCTCGCCCCTCTAATTGTCAATTCTTAAAAGTCATCAACCAAAAGCAGGGACTTAAGGCAATTAAAGACACCATCACCTGTGAAAAATGAACTCATCGCCTGTCACTGATACCAATCACTTGACTGAAATTTTTTTCTTTTTTTTTCGCAGCACATCCTTTGTCCTGAGCTCACATTAAATTCCCTGCGCATCGATAAACCTTCAGTGCCCATCCGAATTTCATTGAAAATTTTTAATATCCGCTCAAAACACTTCCGGAGCACGCACAGCACACAGGAAATGGGCCTGAATACAGATTTTGCCCAACCCCTCCGACCTTCTGTCCGGTTCACTTAACATTGAAGCGGAAAATCATTTAGGTTGAGATATATTGTACCAGGCACAAAGCCTAAAGGGTGCCATTTTCAGCCATTTCATGTTCTTTAAGCACCCTTAAGTGAACTCCCGCCCTCCCATCCCATTCAAGAGCGTTCGTTTCGCACACTTATTCCGAGAAGCGCCATTCAACCAAACCATTGACCCTCAAATTGGAATTGGACGTAAACAGAACATCACAATCGGTATTTGGCTATAAATACCCGGAATTACAAGTTACACATTCGGTGGATATATTTCGAGATCAGATAAGGGGGTGCTGGGGAGGGGGGCCGTGGGCGCACATTGTTTTCATTTCAAAGTAATAACTCTTTCCTTTGACATGCAAGCGGCGCAGAGGGTGCTTGTGGCCCTCCCAGTCTTCGTGAGATTTTAATAATGATTATTAAATCCAGCGAACATTTCGGAAATGCAAAAACAAATAATCCATGCCGCAGCACATCATCGGCTGCGATGATGGGTCATGAGATTTGCCAAATGGCTAATTTTAGATATTTTTTGCGACTTGATGGGATGTTATTTGTTTAAAGCAGTAATGCGCTACATTTGGATACATTTCGCGCAGCTATTCAGGATTAGAGATGAGCAACTGTTCAGGCGGAGATTGTTTGAATAATTACGTGGCAAATGGAAAGTATACAAACGTGTTTCCGGTGGTCAGGCTTAGGATTAGAAGTGCTTTAGGAATGCACTTGTTTACAAAGTTGAAATTGTGTACTGAACTAATCGCAGAAAACCACTTGGTCGAGTGCGCTATAGATGGTATGGATGAACTTATTTAATTGCTAGGTTATAAGCTGCAAATAAAATGGTAAAATGTCTTTGCCTGCTTCGAGCCATGGCGGGACAATCGCACAGGATATGCTCGGCAGTCTCTTGATCTTCCAGACAAAATCGGCGCATGTCCGTAGGACTTATGCCCACCTTGTGGAGATGATAGTTGAGTGAACAGTGTCCGGTGAGGAAGTCCGTGAGGAGCTTAGCAGCACGCTTGTTCAATGTGAGAATTTCTTGACTTCTCTTGCTATCGGAAGCATTGATGAATCTCTTTGAATACCTGGATACCTAAAATATTTCAACCATATTCGCTAGCATAACACTTAAGACTTAAGGCACTGAAGCAAATGGTTTCACATGATAGGATACAGATTCGCCATGGGGAATCGAATCATATTTAAAGCAGCAAGCAGAGGCCTAGCTGTGATCCGCATCAAAGCCATATTCCACAAAATTGGCCTCATATGTGTACATGCCCCTATAGACGAAGTAGAGGTATGCACCCCTTAACGAGGAATTGTACGACCTCCTGGATGGTGCAGATGGAGCTTGCTCGCACTTGTTCGGTTAGAAAAACATTTTCGGTGGGTAAGTTACAAAGCTTCAACGACACACAAAAACGACAACAACTTCCGCCTAATCGACTTCCTGGGTTCCCGAAACCATGTATCTCCAGTCTTCATTTAATATCCACGAAGGCCAACGCTTAGTCGCCCGAGTATTGAAATATCATTCGAAAGGTAGGTATTATCAGCAGATAATTAAGGTGGGGCTATAGTGCGGAGTGGACCAAGCCAACCAAGCTTCAGCCAACAAGCCTCTTCAGCCAGCTCGGTCTTTAGCTAGCTGTCAAATTGGTTGAGGTCCCCTTACATTTACGTGCGCCACCTGAGTCTATGTAGACGGGACCGAAAATCACGGGAAGAATTTTCCTCTCGAAACAACCAAGAGCAACTTCATCCACTTGACAAAGTGCGTGCCCCTGCACCATAGACCAGGACGGGGATCAATAAGGCCTTACAGAGGGTCACTTTTGCTGTTCGAGAGAGGGCTTTGCAACTGATTTATCTTCTTATCCCAAAGAAACAGCGGTTGGTGTGGTTGTTTGTGCTAATAGCGGCGCCTAGATATGCAAAGTCCCCAACTACTTCAAAGTTATATATGTCTACGGTAACAAGACGCGTCAACACGGAAGCACTATCTTGAACAAAACCGTCCAGTTGCGGGGATACGCAGACGATATCGACATCATCGGTTGCTTCCAGCGTGGCGTCATAGAGGCTTTTAAGGGAATTGAAGAACAGGCGAATGACAAAACGTCACTGTTGACAGCAGTAACCTCGAGATCGTTGAGGAGTTTACCTACCTCGGAGTCAACATCAACTCTACGAACGATACCCTAGTGGAGATCCGACGAACACTAACCCAAGCAAACCGCTGCTACTTCGGTTTGGCGAAGCATCTGGGCTCAAAACTCCTAACTCGGAAGACAAAATGCGTGCTCTACAAAACACTAATCCTGCAAGTTCTGCTCTACGGTGCCGAGTGTTGGACGATAAGCAGGAAAGCAGAGCAGATTGTGAATACGTTCGAGATCAAAAATCTTCGTCGAATATTCGGTCCCATATGGAAGGAGGGCGAATGGAAAAGAAGATATAACCGCGAACTCTATGAGCTGTATCAAGATGTGGATGTAGTCCAAAAAGTCAAAACACGTCGACTACACTGGCTCGGCCACATCGAGCGAATGGACAATAAAGCTCCAGTTAGGAGGATCTTCGAATTTCAGCCCCCAAGTTCGAGACGACAAGGAAGACCAAACGTCCGTTTTAAGAACCAAGCTATTGCGGATGCCAGAGCGCTTGGTCTGGAAAACTGAAAGCAGGGTGCCCAGTATCGAATAGGATGTGTCTAACGCAGGGACCCTTTACGGGTTGGGACCCCGTTAAGTAAGTTAGTACGGTAACAAGACGCCGATGTTTGTTGTCCTTTCCTGTTGACAGAATACACTTAGTCTTGCCCTCATTGACCGTTAAAACCATTTTCACCGCTTCCATTTCAATGCTCTAGAAAGCGCCGCTGACTCACTCTACGTTCTCCCGATTATGTCGATACTGTCGGCGTATGCGTGATGAAGCAGCGTACATTCTCCATTGCCAGCTTGCACAAGCGGACGTTTTGGCAGGAATGAAAGAACTAGACATTGCTCTGTATACGCATTTAGATGCAGAATTTAAAAATGTAGCTGCTCGTGAGCTGCGCCTCATACTTTCTAAGATATTGCACATCAGCTGCGGCAGAGTGAGCTTAATGAGAAATCCAATAATAAAATTGCCTTACAACCCTACCACACCACCTATCTCCCTTAATTCTAAGCCGATTTCGATGACTCATATCTAGAATGAAACGTATTTAGATGCAAAATTTTAAAATGTAGCTGTCCGTGAGCTGCTCCGCATACTTTCTGAGATATTGTATATCAGCTGCGGCAGAGTGAGCTTAATGAGAAATCCAATAAGAAAATTGCACTAAAACCCTACCACACCACCTATCTCCCTTAATTCTAAGCCGATTTCGATGACTCATATCTAGAATGAAACGTATTTAGATGCAGAATTTAAGAATGTAACTGGCCGTGAGCAGCGCCGCATACTCTCTGAGATATTGCATATCGTTGGAAACTCCTGGGTTTGTGAATATTTAATCGACGGTAGTCTTTCCTGATCTAAACCCGCATGCAACCTTTGGTAGCATATGAAACTCCGTCAGACAACACCGCGTGGATAAAACATCAGTCTTGCAGATTAAAGTACTGCTGATGAATAGATCGTTGATTGCTGAAGCGGATTGTGACAGATGCGTCATCAACATCCTCCTTTATCGAACATGATAGTAAAATCGCTGCTAACCGCTCTCAATGTTTCTGGCATCTACGCTCAGACTTATGCGAATTGACTGCAGATCACTCCTAGGTGTCCCTACAGGCCACTTCGCTTTTGCCAAGCACCTTAACTTGTCGGAGTTTAGGTGACACAACCATCTGCACTGCATGTGAGGATTGAGGAAGGCGAAGATGCAGCGGAGCATTTTCTCTGTTATTGTCTGGCCTTTGCTCGCAACAGGTGCCAGATCCTTGGTGCTGAGGTCGCGACTGCTGAATACCTAAGCTCTATCTGTGTAGATGCTCTCCATGTCGGGACTGAGAGAAGTAGAACGTAAGGACTGTCAATGTCAATAGAGAGGGCTGAGGGAAATATGATGTAAGGACTGCTTGTGTAGATACTGCCAGTGTAGATATTTTCAGAAAAAATAGATATTTCAGTCGCATTTACTAATGAATCAATTCCCATCAGAAACTTCGCATAAAATATTATTTCATTTATCGAAGATGATTCGCAACCAATTTGTTTTCATAGCAGCTACCTAGAGAGCAGGTCCTTCGTTCTGTTCCACATTGAATAAAGCACTCTCGCCAATTTCCCAAAAGTAAGAAAGCAAACGTCAAAGTAGCAAAGGAGATGCAATTATTCTTCGCACAGATAAGTGGCTGACACAACACCATGTGCATAATTTTTAAAGCTGAATAAATCAGTACATAGCTACTTGTGCCATCACTTATAGAGCTCACAAGCACATACCACAAGCGATTCAATAGAATTACCTCCGTCAAGCCATTTATAAACAGCATACCCCGAGTCTGTTTGAGTAACGCAGGTGATTTGTTTCCAGGAGCCACCCGCGTCAAATTGTACGAGTATGTGTGGCATGCTCATCCTACTGACTTCAACTGATTTGACGTCTAATATTGATGAGGAACAATTTAATCAAATTCAGCGCGTGTACCATGTACGATGCCATGTCCTTTCGCACTCGAATTGATAAATGGCTTTACTGTGTGATGGCATGGAGTAGGAGGGGTGGGGGGGATCCTGATTTCCTCCTCGGTAATGAGCAAAGTCAATACCTTTGTTTCGTGATGCATGAGCGTACTCCTCCATTGTGCTGTTCAATGATAAGAATTTAATTTGCCGTTTTTTTTTCTCCCTGTTGTTTTGTTTTTATTTAACGGAAGTATTCATGGAATTCACGACATTAAAATAGAAACATTCCGGAAAGGTATACGGATGCGAGCAGAGAATTTTCATTTAAATTTTCCACTCAACGTGTGGGTGATGTGTATATTAGTGTGGGAACCATATTTGTTATGGCAACAAGGGATAACTTCGATGGTAATGATGGAATTAAATTGTTTTAAGTTGTTTTTAATATTTATATCATGTTTTAAAGAGCAGGGAGGTGAAAGATACATTAAAGTTACGGACAGGGAAGCAACCGCTGGTACTATTTGCATCCAAATGGAGGTACGGTCTATTCATTCAGTGTTTGTGGATGTAATTGTATTGTTTGAATTTCTGGACTACACAGGATAATTGCCTGCGGTTTTCATACTGTTTCGCATTTGGCAACGGATACTCTACTAAATCGTTTCATATGGTTTGTGGTTGCGGTTTCCGTACGACTGAAGCACCAAGATTCTTAAATGAAGAGAAGGGCAGGCATTTTCCGTTTTGATTCCGAGGATTTCCGGGTGTGTTTCAGTCAAATCCTACTAAGAAGCAGATGATAAAGGGTATTTAAGGACATGGCTGGTCTTTCATTTTGAGGTCCTGCTTGAGGTTACTTTTCTATGAAATTCCAAACGTTTCATATTATTTATCCTGATGGATCATTGATTAAATCTATTACTGCAATCAATTGCGCAAATTGACTTCTGAGGATATGAAGACCTCGACTTTTGCTGAATATCGAACACTGGAGGCTGACTTAAATAATTTTGATGCCAAAAAAAGTTTTGAGGCCAATTCGAATGAATGTCATGTGATTGTTTACTCTAGTAATTTCATTAACCACAACGAAACAAGCTGGTTTAAGTTCCCTTCTACTTGTGTGACCGTGTCATCTCGAACGCCAAATAAGAAGTACGCCTTGCAGTACGCCACTTTTTGGTTTGACGTCTGGGAGCCTGCGTCTGAATTTCTTAAAAGAATTTTATAAGATATATGTATATGCATACATATATATATATATAGGTGCATAGGTGCGATAAGAAGAAAAGGCTTATTGTAGCCAAGGCAAGGATGCAGATCTCTTGAAAACCGCAAAGACAAGGAAATTTTCTGAAGGGATTCGACGTAGGGCAGGAAACCAAGGATATACTGTGAGAAAGTTGTACGTAGTACAGGCAACAATTGCAGAAGAGTCCGAATTTAACGACCAAGATGGCTGGGATATGTAAAGCGCAGAGCTACCAGGCTTTTCTGCCCTGGAGGTTTCTATAAGGGATTGAAACCGCAATAGAGGAAGACCTTGTCTTAAGCACTCGTAGAAGTGGACTTCAACGAACCAGTCGAGCTGGCTGAAGAGATTTGTTGGTTTAGGGCCAGGTCCACACCGGTTTGGAGCGTCATCTAAACGCCACGCGCATTTTTATAAACCACAAATCACGTTACATTTTCATTTTTTAATTTTATTTGTTAATTTTATGTTTATGTTAATTTTTAACATAATAAAATAACTTCGAATCCAAAACTGTCATGATTTCATCAAAATATTGAACCAAAAATGAGCGGAAAGACGCAGTAAACGAAAAAATTTATTTTGCTTTGTGCTCTTGTTATGATTGGATACCATTTGAATAATAAACGAATACCATAATGAGCCTTGCTTTATGAGAAGATGCTGATTTATTTATTCATTCTCACGCAAAAAAAAAAAACGAATTTTGAGCACCAGCCACTCTAGATACAAATAAATTTATTAACTGGCGCCCAACGTGGGACAGCATTTGTGAAACCTTTAAAAAATCATGGGCGCATGGACTGTGAGATTTAAAAACAATGTACGTAAATAGTCCAAAATTTAATCCTGTCTTGATTGCATTTGAAATCGTTTAATTAAGAGTATGGCCCTCATTAGCTATTGCAGCCCACTTTGTAAAAGTTCAAAAGTAATTTCATTACGTAAACGAAGGGCCTTTCAATAAAAATAATAACAACTATCCATAGCTAATGCAAAACCGTTTGCCTCATGGAAAACTAGGACGTAGATAGAAAAAGGGTTAAAAAGCATCCACCCCAAGAACTAATTGAATTCTAGGCTAAAATTAAATCCAGAAACCAACAAATTTTTAATTTTCATCTCGTAATGAATTTCAAATCTTAATGAATAGTACCTTCATCAAAAAGCATCTCATTCAAGTACGCCTTTTAAAATAATTACAAATAAGATACTTACTCATCAAAGTGATTACTTTTTAATTGAAAATACATTTTGACCATCATCAAGACTCACCTGAAAAGAAAAAGCATAACAAAAAAAACGGTAAAATATTTAAGCAGTTCACTGGGCACAGATACAAAGATAAAGCAAGTTAATCATAATTTATTTAACAAGTTTGCAATGGACCCACCCAAATGGCCATTAACTCTCAAGACAATTACCTCGTGTCAATCTATCAGAAAAAAGAGAAGTTACTTTCGTCAATTAGGTCGAACCGAACTAATCAAGTTACACACCACCAACAATTGGATTAAAAAGTAATCTATCAAATTACTTGTTCGTTACGGTAGACTTAATGTTGGTTTTAAGTGAGTTGCTAATAACTATCAACTATGAGGCTGTTAAGATACCATTATGAGACACTATTGAACAGATATCTATCCTTCGAATCACATACTCGCACAGTGTTATATGTAGGTTCACATGTTTATCGGGAGGGGGATTTAATGGCTTGTAGTGGAAATTAATTAGCAATCTGATGACATACATACAGAAGGTATGTGTAATGGGCGGATTCAGCCCTTTCAACGATGATGTGGCAGCTTACAAATTGATGGAAGCCCACACAAAACTGCAGACATGTTGATGTAAACACGTCCACGTGCAACACTTTCAATCTAGCTTCGGAAATTAATCAATTTAGGTGTTAAATGGAATATTCGTAGTGTATCAGCGTTTATAGTCAGGACTACCTACCTATACACATTTGAATTGAAGGAATGGGAGAAACAAGTGTTTGTGTTGGAGTCAGATTACGGCACCGTGTCATTATTTATAGCATCCAAGGATGTTCATGGTGATGAGTGGAATATACGGTTCGAGGATTAAGTAATATTGTTATTTATTGGTTCGTATTGTTTAGTAAAGATACTGTTATGTAAAGTGTGGTATGCGAAATGGCATGCTCCCGGAAAATACACGACTGGTGAAGCTTACTGCTTAAAGGGTATAAGACTGGGTGGCGGATTCATGTGAAAAGAAACCTTAACAAACTTGGAGAGGGCTAGGAAACAACCGAGCTGGCTGGAGAGATTTGTCAAATGAAAGATGGGGCCTACGTTTAATGCCATATCCAAGGCGTAAAAGATAATCTTCTAATGGCACCTATTACTCTTGAATGTTAACAGATTTAAAGTGTCTTAGGTACGAACGTCGAACTTTCCGCGCAGTAGTCCAAGCTAGTCCTTGAGATTGATGTTACCAGCAGAACTGACCTTAGGTGAGCCAATGGCACCGCGAGTCAAGTTACCAAGCACATTTGACCCAATGTCTATGTAAGGTACTCTAAAAGTTTACTTGCGCTTAAAAGCACTGCCCCATGGGTAAACATGCAAGATTTTCCGACAGTCCATCAACCTAATTCTGCAAGCACTGTAGCGATGGTGAGGAAAAGGAGAATATTCCTCATCTTCCGTGTATTTGGCCTACTATATACCCTATCATAGAAAACATCTTAGAGGATTGGCAACTTTCTTGTTGGCATCTGCATACCTCGTGGACGGCTCACTAGAACCTCCTCTCAAAACGGAAGTACATATGAAGAAGTCTTTAAGAATACCTTGGTTGCTTTGAAAATGCTGGCAGTACCAACGATAACTGAAGCTTGGAGGCATAATCCAAATTAGTTGCATGAAAGAATTTAGATATTATCAACAGAGGATCAAAGACAGCATTTGTGGAAGTGAAGATTTTAATTTTGAAAATCGAGCTTATCCGTAAGATTGCAAGGGAGATGACGGAAGTAAGTAAGTAGCTATGAACAGTCATAGCAGGCCAAAAAATCTAAAAAGCAGAATCGGGAAGTAGAGAGAGTATTACACGTAAACCTTTTAAACGCCAAGGATCAGGATGGGTCTATTAGGCTGCATAGAGTTTTACGTGCCTCACACATTCGTCTAACCTGACACAACTTAAGTATCTCTACTGCTGCGCAGCCGGTATTTTATATGATTATAGTATTGCAATGTGCGCTTTGTCTAATGTGACCCTCGCCTTAGCACGGACAGCGATCAAATTATACTGCATCCGAACTGGCATTCCAAACACCCACATAAAAAGCATGCCTACACTAAAATTGGTTGGATTTTCGTATGATGCAGCATCAAAAATCAATTTAAAGCAGATACGAGGACAACATGTTCATTAAACTCTTTCACACGATGGTAGTGCTCTGCTCTGTTAGTATACTCGCTGTAGATACTTCTGATAACAGTATAAAATTTGGACTAAAATTCATTTATTTATTTTTTTTTTGCTAGAACACTTGCAGAAATGCGAAATGAAATTTTAATTTAGCTTCCCTTGATTTATGAGCGTGATTCAACGAATTTATATGCACACTACAAAATGTCCTTTTTAGTATCCACAGCAGAATAGCTATTATCCGTTGGATAAATTGAATTCAATCACGCACACTTGCACATACAGAAAATCCATTATTAAACGTTTAATCAAAAGCTGTATACAACAAATTGAATTACTTGAACGCGCCGCAGATTCTCGCATTGAAATTGTTTATTAAATTTCACCTGCTCTAACTCACGTTCGCTTAATTAAGTTTTATAACACAATGGCAACGCGTCACTTCGTGACAGCAGATTTTGTAGTTGGATTTGATAAATCTGTGCAAGAACCGCGTGTACCTATAGATACTCTCATGAAACATGCAGAGAATCACGTTCTGTATGCATGTTGGGTAAGCATTTCCGAGCGATATCCGTCCACTCTACAATGAGATGAGAATGTGTCGAAGCTAAATAAATTTCGCATTTCGTCCTGTCTACACAGCGAAGTTGCTTTATCGGGTTAGATACATAATTTGTAAATGTAATTACGCCTGCTAATGTATCTGGCCCCTAAAGCGATTATCCATTGCAAGTAGAAAATTCGAATTAGCAAAAATGTTTTGCGGAGCGTCAAAAATCTACTCTAGAGATAGAATTTTTGCCTGTAAGGATTTATCTAAAATGCACATCCGATGTAAACAGGCAGCACCCAATTGAGTGAATATTTTTTACCGAGTGTGACAATGAAAATTGAATCAATTTATATTGAATGTGCATCAGTAGAAAAAACGTATTGACACCCCGCCTTCCGGGCACAATTTGCATTCATGGCCTTGCATGAGACAACTTTATTTTGGATGCCAATGTACCATACATGTACGGTGGTGCGGCCCTCCTTTAAGGCTGAAAGCAATGAATAACGAGCTACTCTAAAATCCTCGTTTACAGCGGGACAGTGCTTGTGAATGTATTTTCAAACTACGTGAAAATATAACGTGCTCTTAAAAATTGCAAGGATTTTGCAAGATTATTCAATGAACTCTTACTCAGGCAAAACATTGATTGGAGCCTGCATGTACATTTAGTTGCTTTGAACTATGGTGGAACTCAGTCACAGTACAAAGCTAAATAAGAGATTGTGAACAGCTATGGGATGCAAGTCTTCCAAGGCTCTTATGTACATATGAACCAAAAATTACTCTAAAAAGATCAAACCTAGAAGTCTTTTAGTTTTCCTCTCACCTTTATTATTATTCTTCATTTAAAAAAGAGGATTTGACAAGATACTACTAGATAATGAAATCTTTTAATTAAGTATCGAAATAAGATTTTAAAAATAATATAAAAACGAGCGAAAGAATAAAAAAAAGAATAAATAAATATTTATCCACATGCCCCATCAACAAAAAAGGCGGTCCTATGTCCTGCAAAAACTACAGAGGCATATCCCTGCTAAATGTCGCGTTCAAGATCCTATCCAACGTAATATGTGAACGTCTAAAGCCCTTCTGCAACACACAGATCGGCAAATACCAGTGTGGCTTCCGGCCCGGCAGATCGACAATAAACCAAATTTTCACATTAAGGCAAACCAACGAATTTCAAGTCGAGACTGACCATCTTTTCATCGACTTCAAAGCCGCTGTTGACAGCAGTAACTTCGAAATAGTTAAGGAGTTTACCTACCTCGGAGTAAACATCAACTCCACGAACGACACCTTAGTGGAGATCCGACGAAGACAAACCCAAGCAAACCGCTGCTACTTCGGTTTAGCGAAAGAACTGGGTTCAAAACTCCTAACTCGGAAGACAAAATGCGTGCTCTACAAAACACTTATCCTGCCAGTTCTGCTCTACGGTTGTGTTGGACGATAAGCAGGAAAGCAGCGCAGATTTTGGATACTTCGAGAGAAAAATTCTTCGTCGAATACTCGGTCCCATATGCGAGGAGGGCGAATGGAGAAGAAGATATAACCGCGAACTCTATGAGCTGTATCAAGATGTGGATGTAGTCCAAAAAGTCAAAACATGTCGACTACACTGGCTCGGCCACATCAAGCGAATGGCCAATAATGCGACAGCCAAGAGGATCTTCGAATCCCAGCCCCCAGGTTCGAGACGACAAGGAAGACCAAACGTTCGTTTTAAGAACCAAGCTATTGCGGATGCCAGAGCGCTTGGTCTGGAAAACTGGAAGCAGCGTGCCCAGGATCGAAGAGGATGGAGGGCTGCTGTGTCTCAGGCAGGGACCATCCACGGGTTGGGAGCCCGTTAAGTAAGTAAATAAAGTAATAAATATTTAACTTAATTAAATTAAAAAAAATAAAAATAAAAAGTGAATAAATGTAATTATTTAAGGTAAATACACATGCAAATTACTTCAAAAATATAAACTAATTCTTTTTTCAAAAATAAATGAAAGAAAAATTAAAGATAGATATGGCTTCAATTAGTATTTGTTAGGTGTAAAAATAGCCTCCTGCGAAATGAGCTTAGTGAAATTCAACAAAAGTAACGCTCTGCAATGGTTTGTGCAAATCGGGGCAAGATTAGGCCTAAACCCCTACCAGATCGGGCAAATCGGAGCATTTGATTGGTACACAGGACAGTCACACAGTGGATTGTGCCATTCCAACTTCATAATCGTTACCAACACCAAGTTGGTAACCACCTCCTGCGAAAAACCTTAGTACTGCTACGAGGCGACATATTGGAGTTATGGAACACGAAAACACACCCGGCTCCAAATCATTTTGCAGTTCATCTAATACATACTTGAATGCAGATTTGTTGAGTCGGAAATTTCTTTGAAATCTGTAAGTTTATTTTAATTTTTGAACACAAGAAAATAAAAGTTACTTTACTCTTACATTTGCTCATCCAGATCAAATGGGTCACAAGCGTCTCGAAGCATTTTTCTTTGAGTCTTCATAATGGACTTTCGCCTGAAGGATTCCGCTTGAGCAGCAATAATTGCGAAGCCAATAGTATCCATTTTTAATTTTTATGATTTTTTATTTAAATTTCCGAATAAAACCGTTTTTTTTTAATCATTTATAAATTTAGTGCACAATTTATTTTAATAATTTTCACACATTAGACAAATTTGAGACTAAACAGCTGATTTCGAAAATGAGAGTGAGAGAGTTCTATGTGGCAATGCTTTTTGCGATTCCGTTCGGATTGTGTGATACCATTTTTTCGTAGTTCGTATCGTAACTTCAATTCGTAGATTTTCTACGAATGGATTCTGTGATAGGGCTGATTATAAATAATGGCATGCAACTTCAACAAGTTACGGTAATCAAAGTAATCATCAAGATAGATACCTAAGACAGATATTTTAAAATGTGAGACACTACATAGTATATCTTAATTTGTTATAAATAAACCGTAGACAGTCATTGAATGCTACGTTTATTTTGTGCTTGCATTCGTAGTCTAGCGAGGGATGAACAGAGCAAAAGATAAAGAGGGTTTTGACTAAACGCAGTTTCATACGCGGGAGACTGGCAGAGCATCTTAATCTGCGTAATCCAGAGTAAATTCTTCCAATCGTGATCGAAATGGCGTCACAACAGTTTAATTTGTTGTTTAAAGTAAACCCAAAATACTTTACTTTGTTGACGTATGGAATCACTTCGCCATTGAGGAAAATTAGGGGGAAATTCCAGAGCACTTACTTCTCTTCTTGAGCATAATATAGCCAGAGTCTTAGAGGGGTTAAGTCTAAGCTTATTAAGATTGGAATATAGCTGAATTATTGCAAGATCTTGATTTAATCTAGCAACTAAGTCCTCCATCAGGCCTATTGAACGACATAAATATATCAGTACATCATCCGCATATATTTGTATATTGCAACTTTCTATAGTAACCGGGAGGTCATTAATGAACAGAGAAAATAATAGTGGCCCCAGCAGAGAGCCCTGTGGGACCCCAGTATTTACAATAAGTGGCCTGGAGGTTCCACTATCAGTATTAACAGTCTAAACTCTGTCTCTGACATAACTATGCAACAACCAAATAGCAGTACTAGAAAAATTGAACCACAACTGTGTATGTTTATTACGAAAGCCGGACTGCCACATAAAAATCATATTATTGCTATTCAAATATCTAAGAGAGAGAGAGATGCCGACGGCGAACTGGAATAAGGTGAGAGATGTGTAATGCTTTTTTTTTATCTCAGCTTTCTCTGTAACTCTTTGGATACTTTGGATAATGGGCGCCGTGGCTCAAGTGGAAAATGCGTTGGATCGCTGCGCGGAAGGTTCGACGTTCTAGTTCCAGAAAAAAACAAAAAGTTTTTCACAGTCCCACCTCTCGCTAAAGTCCAAGAGTAATAACTGTCATGAGATAGCTTCTCAATTTGCCTTTAGGACATGGCTCTAAGATGTAGTTCCCCTCCACGTGTGTGAGGAAATATAACACGCACAACACGAATAGTCGCGAGAACTAGACCCCAGACCACATACAGTCTATAGGTACATATTTTTTTTAATACAGACTAACCTACCCTGAAAAGTCCTTAGATATTCTGACATCCACTGGAGTGAGCAAATTACTCTGGAACGTAATATTTGTTCTCATTAAGGACTCTAAGCAGTACCTCAGCTGTCTCACTGCTTCTACTAATAATAAAATAACCAAGTGACTTACATGGAATTAGGTGAATCGATGCATACTCCTCTCAATGAAATAAGCCAGACGACAGACAACCATTTATAAGCTTGCAAAGGAAATACTTCCCCCTCTTTTTCCAAGCAACATAACATGTGTGTATGTAGCTTTTCAAGTCATTTCATTTATACCAACTAAGAACGTATTCACGTGGATACATGCCGAAGATAAAATAACTTTTCCGTATATTTTAGCGTGCAGAGATTACACATGAATTCACTTCATCTCCTCAGGTGTTTGGAATATGCCACCATACTTTTTTCTTAGAAAATATTCAATCTATTTAGAGCATCCACAGGTATTTGTATCCGTAGACATGCACATGTATGTATGTACAAAATTTTTTGGTGAAAGCAAAATGCCAGAGAGTAAATGAAATTGTTCACTGAGTAAGTTTTCTGCACATTCCGCGTGAATGCATTAAAATCCTTTCAATTGTAAAATTGACTTTTCATGTTCACATTCGCATTCGTTCACACTCCGTTTTCCGTGGAATATATGCTCGTACGTCCAGTTGATAGCTTTAAGTCAAAATGCGAATACGGCGAAAAACAAAAATTCCCTCGAAATCAGTTTTTATACAGGACACGCAAAAAAACGAAGGAAAAACATTAACTTGGCAAGCATTTTAGAAATGTGGCTCGTTGTGATAGAAGACTATGTATATCTGGGACAACTGAAACGTGGGTAAAAACTACGGGTTTTTCGTCCTCTTTGTGTATGGAAACTGAATTCGAGGAACTCGTTTTCTGTTGAATTCGCACTTCTCCTTCTAACTATGAGCTGGATATGGATGCATTCCGCGAAAAACCGGAATGTATACTCGACGTTCGCATACATACTGAAGCTTAAATTATACGAAAATTAATAGTTATCCTTCTAAGAAACTGTTATAGGCCCAAAACTAACAAGACAAACAAAAATTAAATTAAATTGAAATAATATTTGTTTAGCAATTCATTACACAACTGGCAAAATGAAAGGGCGTCACTAAGGCGGTTTCCAAATGAATAACCACCATTATAAGGTTCAAAGGGAAACTGATACATAAATTGGACATCTACTCCAGGTTTTAAGATTTAAATCCAAGGCAGGTCATGACTATATACATAGCTTTATGGTATCCCACATAAGCACCACCGAAAGTATCTTTTGGATTCTAAATGGTGTCCCGATAAGAGCGCCGAATTAAGTTTTTGAATTCGGCACATTATTTATGAAAAAATATAGTGTTTTAAGTACAAATTTTGCGATTAAGTTTTATTATAAAGGATTGGTTAAGGCGCAGGCTCACCGCGAACTGTAGCGCCACCTAAGTAAGTAGTAAGTAAAGGGTCTTCCATTAAGAGCTTTAATTTTAAATTTCGCGGTACTTTTTATTCCTTGGCAGCTGTTAAGTACAAACTAATTGTCAAGCAACCTCCCCATTCACAACTAATAATAGTTTGATGAGGGTTTTGGGCTCGCAACATCATCGGGCTCCATCCAAAATGGAGCCAGTACCACGGTAGTCAATAAACTTCAGTACCAAAAAAATCTGATTTTTTGGCCTTAAAATTGAAAAACTTAACCTGAATAATATTAATTTTCGGCAGGATGAGACCACAAACCACACAAGACATGAAACAACTGCATTATGGCGGGAGACATTTCCTGGAAGATTATTTTCGCGTTTCGGAAACTTTATTTCTCCGACAAGGTCGTGCAATTCAACGCCACATGACTTCTTTTTTTTTCAAATGGATTAAGGATAAGGTATACGCAAATGATCTACCAACGATTTAAGCGCTCAAGGATAATATCGTAAAAACGATATGGCCTTTTTCCAAGAGAAGCCGAGGTGGACATTTGTCAGATATCGTGTTCCACATGTCATGGTAGAGTCGGTACCTTAAAACAAAATAAAAACATCCGCACTTTTTCAGAAAAGAAACCTTCTTTTTAATAATTTAAAATGCAAGCTCAATATAGAAGGCCTAACCTAACTTCGAAGTGGTGCTTGACCTTAAATCCTGAGAAGACTGTCTTTGTATCCTTTTCCAGAAAAAGGAAACATGATTTCAGACAAGCGCGACTGTAAAACATCCCCGTTGATCTGTCCAGAGAAGCGAAGTATCTTGGAGTAATCCTTGGCGAAACACTTAACTAGAATTAGCATCTTGAAAAGGTTGCCAACAAGGTGACTTGGATAATTTTCATGTGCCAACGCTTCTACGGCTTCTGGAGACTGAGACTCAATTTGTTTCATTTGTTTCAAAAGCAGCCGATAAAACTATACCGTTTAGCTTGCAACCAGCGCAAGCTACAGGAGCAATGCTACCTCTCACGCTCTCTGAAGGTTCAGAAAGAAGCTATGCACTCCGACTCATCTGAAAATACTAGAATACATTCACCATAACCAAAGTCTCAAGATTTCAGACACCAAGCTCAAGAGATTTCAATTCTCCAGAAGTTTCGAAATTCTTGTATATATAATTTCGAGTCAGTTCTAGTTAATGGTACTAGCAAACCCAAGAACTGACTCGCTGCTTGACTGTCCGAGCAGATGTTAATGCAGATGTTGCTTTGGGTTCCGATACTGAGTAGTAATTCCGCGCCCTTAAGTACAGCAGAACTGTCACTAACTGTTCGGCAGTAGATCCGATTCTCCATCGATTTGTGAGCCATCCGTTAACATCTCTATACAATCCTCGATTGAAACGGCAGTGCCCTGCTGACATTCCTCGCGTTTGGAGAATCGAACTGTATACCTTGTATAAAATGGTATTCCTCACTTAAAAGGTCGCTCGGATGCGACCGTTCGATGAAATATCCTAAGGGATTGATTCTAAGAGCAGCCTATCCGGAAGATCTTTTCAATTCTAGTCATATAGGGAGTAAGTTCAAGTTCAGCAGCCATTGAGTTGCTGTGGGGATACTGGAATGGGATCTGGTAATTCCTAGGCTAACCATATGTTGGATATTCGATAGTAGTGAAATGGCATACTTTTTCTCTACTATCGGCCATCATATAAACACTTCATAGAGCAGAATGAGCCCTGCGATGCAAATACAAATCCAGTAGACTTGCTTCGGGTTTAAGCCCCACGTGTAACCAATGTAATGGGAGCATACCCCAAGATAACAACATCAACTCAACATCTACAAATGTCATCGCCCAGAAACGTCACGGCAAGAGAAAACGTCAAAAAAGAACTCTACACACGCGCTCGATATAACCCACTACTCTCAACCAGAGTTTTAACCTATAAATGAATTTATTGTTTAATTGAAGTTTGTTAATTGTTTAAATAAATATTTGAAGTCAAACAGAATAAAGACGCGTTTGATTTACAACCAAAAGCACTACGGCCTTTCGTGATTCTGTTTTCTAGATTCCTTCTCCAAGTGAACTTGTTATCGAGGATGACCCCAAGATAGTTTACCTCGTTTTTAAGGTTATAGTTTACATCGCCTAAAACCGGGGTCCGGAAGTTCTCTAACTTGTATCTTCTCGCGAAGAGTACCATGTCGGTCTTTTCAGGATTGACACCCAAGCCGCAGCGGTCCACCCAACTTTTCGTGATGTATAGTGGCGACTGCATGAGCTCGCCTAGTGCATACAGACGTTTCCCTAAAAACATCCATCGAGCTATACGCAAAGACGTGACTGTCTTGTATGAGGGAAACAGCATCATTGGTCCCTGCTTCCTTTAAAATTGAGATTGGAACAACATTGCGGTGATCTGAATTCTTTCTTTAAAAAAAAAAAACCAATAGATAGGCCACCATTTATTTGTTATTTGGTATTTAAGGAGCAGGAGCAGTTGGTGCCATGCAAAAATAACATTCGTGATTTATAGTGTACACATTGCGTGCGTTTGCTAATTAGTTTTAATTAACTACAACTATTTATGTACACATGTTAATCCTTAGTTTAGATTGCGCTATTTAAGCTTAAGTAACCATTCGTGACGGAGGTCAGAAACACATTAACATACGTCGCGGTACCTACTGGACAATGTTGCCATGAAAATTTTGATGTTAAATCTGGCATTTTGAGAAAGTCAATAAAATTATTTAAAATACCCATTTATACAGCATGTAGGCTTCTAGAGGTTACGGCAGCGCTCCATAGGATGAGTTCTCCCTCCAATAGAAGAAAGCGCTTGCCTGACAATGGAGTGCGATCCCGATCAGGCCACTTAACCGGGCCTAAAGGCCCGAGAAGATATGAATCTGGCAATTTTACACTGAACTGCAACTCTCCAGCCCATCCATGTCTATTTCGTGGCTGGAATCGGACACGAATGAAGGGAACTGAACGTGATTGCAATAGTTTTGCGATTTGTTCAGATTAACCTCCACCACTCCATTACGGCATTAGTCCACCCTCTTCTCCGGCTAAATAAAACGGGAAAGACAATGTCTTGGTTCAGGAACACTGGGTCGTTAATGACCTGGTGCGTGGGCTCAAGGTTGTGGCTTAGACATTAATCCTAAAAAAAACTAGTCCTCTTTAACAGGAAATATAAAATTCCACATTTTGATCCCCAAAACTTAGCGTCAGTCTTACACTTGCAGATAAAGCCAAATATTTGGGCGTCAAAAAAGCCACAACAGCACTGTACTGCTGTAAGAAAGTGTTAGGAAGTAGATGAGGACCACAGCCATGCAGTGCATACTGGCTACACGTATCTGTCATGATGCCTAGACTAATATATGGAGTGATCATCTGGTGGACGTTCTTAGAAAAGGCCGCTCACAGTAGACATTAGAGGAGCTCTAAGAATTACCCCAACAGTAGCTCTAGTAAAGCTGCTCCACTTGTAACAAAAGGAATCGATGCGTCAGAATCAGGAGTGGCTGGGGGTGTCTTCTCCAATAATCATAACCTAAAATCTCCTTACGACTTCTGCAGTAGCTACATGGATGAAGAAAAGGAAGAAACCATTTGCACATGCGAAACTCTCTCCGCTCGTAAGAAATTGTAGGAGCCTACCATGTCAATACCGAACTGGCAAACTCCTCAGGACGGGGTATTTTCCCCACTGCTGTAGCTGCTCAGAAACAGGGGCATAAAAATCACTGCTTATGCAGACGACGTTATGATACTGGCAACAGACAAATTCCTCCCAACACTGAGTGAATAAGTCGAAAGGGCCCTTGACACCTGGACCAGGAATTGCGGGATCACCGAGCTCGTTTTATTCACAAATAAAAGAAAGTTACCACAGTTTAGTGCACCATTTGTCCGAGGTACCATGCTTAAAATCTCTGACAGCGCAAAGTACCTAGGTCTTGTATTAGACAAAAAACTAAACTGAAGAATGAACATTAATGAAAGGATCGAAAAAGCAACTATAGCCTTCTATCCATGCAGCAGAGTCTTTGGGAAAACCTTGGATCCCTCTCCTAAAATAATTCTTTGGATGTACATATATGGCTATAATAAGACCCATACTGACATACGGCAGTCTTCTATGGTGGCCGGCGGTAAATAAAGCCACTAACCTAATGGCCGTCACGAAGGTTCAAAGACTAGCGTGTATCGAGACCACCAGTGCGATAAGGACAACTCCAACTGCTGGACTTGAGGCTATTCTCAACCTGCTTCCAGTAGATATCTTCATTAAAACATCTGCAGCCAAAAGCGCCAGTACGATCAGCCAATCAGAAACATGGAAGTCAAATGCAATAGGGCATACGACCATCCTTCGGAAGACCACAGCAGCGTCTTCCAAGAGGAGGTCTTGGCAGTGACAACAGCTGCCCGTGAGTCTGCAGTAAGGGCTATACCACAAGAGGGTATCAGCTTTTTTTATTGACACCCAGGCAGCTATAAAAGCAATAACTGCTACAGAAATTAAATCGAAACTTGTGAAGTGCTGTCGAGAAGAGCTTAAGGTTCTTGGAACACAGCACAAGGTATTGCTCTACTGGGTCCCTGGACATGAGGGTATACCAGGTAACGAGAAAGCTGACGAATTAGCAAGAGAGGGTGCTGCAGCCATTTCAAGACAAGCCACTCGTACACATCCCGCCTTGCGCACTTAAGCTTGAAGCAGGGAAAAAGCCATACAAGAGGCGAATACCAGATGGACCTCCTTAGATATCTGTGTAATCACGAGAAAACTATGGCCGTCCTTCGATAAAAGCAGAACCGAGAGAATTATACAGGAAGACAGGAAATCCCTTTCAATCCTCGTTGGCCTTATCACGGGGCACAACTATCTACGGTATCATTTGAAAAAACTACGTCTGACGGAAAAAGAACTCGGCCGGGGCTGCGTTGACGAGGGACCTTTTGAGGACACAACCCACCTCCTATGCCAATGCCCTGGTCTACAACACAGCAGGAGCAAATTCGCCAGCACACCATCAGACAGGATAATGAAATTCATCAAGTCTCGCAACAATAATTATCGGAAATGGGTTTCCCCCAAGAGGCATCACAATGGCTCAATATTGACCTGAGTGTGGCGGGGAGCAAATTTTCTCCTCACACCACCTACCTAACCTAACCTTACCTAGCCTCCAACCCTTTATTACTACCTCCTCCTTTCGCCATGAATATAGAACAGAGCACTTAACATATCAAGATTATTGCAAAAAAACAGACGAACGTGAACGCCACTTCTAAATGCTCTGCGGTGAGATGCGTAGCTCAATAAATTAAAATTTTAATATTTAACAATAAGCTTACCATTTTGCGTAAAGATTTTCCATTTTCTCCATTCGGTTGTTATTGTTTTTTCATCACATAGAGAAATATTTAAGAAAACAAAAATTATAATAAATGCAACATTTGCACGAACTCTTCATTGGTTTCACTTAGCACGAACGTATGTTATTTATGCACTTGCATTAGCACGTACAGAAATGATTTAAATTTATGTCTTATTAGTATATTGAAACGGAGAAATCACACTTTCACTAATGGATATAGAATAGTTTTTTTTGTTTTTATTAAAAAAAGATTATAGATACACATGGTAAGTCTTGAGAAACAACAAATTACAATAGCACAATAGAAAATGTTTTTGTTTTACACCGTTTGCTTTTTTTTTAATACACATAACACTTATAAATGTTTAAATTTTATTTTTGTATATATAACAGGTTTTTTTTTTTATTTTATAAATATATATTGTTAACTACATGTTACTACAGTGTAAAATGTTCATCTAAAATATAACACTCACTATCCCAGTTAATTTAGATTTATTTATTAACTTTTAAACATTTACCTGTTATTTTTGTTATGGAATATACAGTAAATACAATATATAATATGTGTAGACATTTAAACTTAGCTTTGAACATCGTATATAAATTTTTTTTATTATTATTTTCTGTTTTTTTTTTTTTTTTATTTACAAAATATTGATTGTGTGTTACTTATAAATTATTATTGTTTTGTTTGTTTAATTTAAATTGTTTAGGCTTTTCTTTCTTTTGTTGTATATATATCAAAATTATATTTGCTAAAAAATATTTGTTGTTTAATTTGTTTTTTTTTTTTTTGTATTATTTGAGCGATGAATTGGCCAACGTTGGTTATTGTTTTACGGAATTTGTGAATGTTTATGAGCTGAATTAAAATTCATTAGATTTGGCCACGTTAAATATGATTTTATTGAATTTAAATTTATTGCTTATTGTATTTATTATTTTATTTTATTTTTTTTTTTAGTTTTGTGCAATCAATTGAAAACATTTAGATATGTAACTATTGTTGATATTATTCATCAGTAGAATTGAGTCGTGAAACTATTTTTTTTTCTGTTTTGAGTTTTTAATTAAAATTGTTGAAATTCCCATTAACTGATATACTGATATGGTTAGTTGAACAACATTGAACACCAATACATATTTAACACGGAGAAAAGGAGAAGAAAAAGGTTTGTATCTACTCATTGAATTGTGTATTTCACATTTGTTTGTGGGTGCAGGGGAATGGAATCTGCATATCTAAACGTCGAATGAATTCCAGTCTTTTGTTGAAAATAATACGATGCGATACATAACAATACAAGTTCTAGGTGGAAAGGATATATTTTAAATCACCACGAACTGAGAGGTGAAATAAATGATGTACTATGGAAGAATAGATTTTTTTTATTTGTTTGTTGATCGATGACAGTACATTTGAATGGATTTATCTATTCCCGGCTTAGATGCATTTATAAAACTGCAGCAATCTACTCGTACCTATGCAGTTTTTTTCCTGCGTCGTTTCTTTCGTTTACCTTTCATTTCCACTGAAGTACCTCTTATCCTGTCGGTGGTGATTTTTTTTATTTACTGATTTATCCTTTCCTGTGTGACTTTTTTTTAATTTAATGAGATTTTCATGATTAAATGCATCGACTGTGAAGTCATGGTGGTTGTTTCTTATAAAATTTGTTTTTTTTTTTTTTTAAATGAGGATAACACTATGAGTTTTAATGTCAATTTTAGATATCCCTAAAATGTTTTGTTTTTTTTTTTGTTTTATGAGAATTTATACTTTTTTAAACACTTATTAAGCACTAACAAATTTGGGGCCTTTGTTATCCATCTGGGAAATTTCCTGGTCCCAGTTGAAGTTTATCTCACTTGGGTTCACCCATTGTCTGGCCGACCACTATGATAATCACAATGAAGACGGCCAACAGGATTAAAATGCAACAAATAGCTACGGCAACCATTGCGCTATTACTCATACAACCGTTTGAAATTAATAAAATTTTTAATGAAACGTTTTTTTTTTTAGAAACACGAAGTTTTAACCTCGAATTGTTGCAGATTTTATTTTTCCAAAAATTGATGTTAGATTGAGGTTATTGTATTTTTTTTTTATTTATTTCCTTGGAACGTATTAGATTGTGCAAAATAAAATCGAAAGAAACTCAAAATAGCTGCACAAAAACGAAATATAAATTGGAAAAAACGGAGAAAAAGCGATTGCAGATATTTCTGTTGTTGTTGTTATTGATGGTGCTGAAGTAAGATTTATTTATTTTGAATTAAGTAGAGAAGAGAAGAAGTAGAGTGATAGAATTGAACACTTTGAAGTAAGTTGTTATTAACATTTTATACTGATTTTCGTCATTTCTGTTGTTGAATTAATTCAAACATTTACTTAAGAAGCTTGAATATTTTAGATAGTTTTTAAATTTGTATCTTTTTTTATGTCTCAGTCATTATGATCCTGTAATGATTGGCTTGGTTGTAGGAAATTTTCCTTTTTTTTTTGTGTAGAAGGAGATGGCAAAATCTTTCAAAGAAATGTAACTCAAAGCTGAAGGATAGTTCACACAATTGGAAAATAAAGATTCTCTCACAAGTTTTCTTAATAACACTCAATTTCTGACACAGAAATTTGCCTATAGTACCCAATATCCAAAACTTATAAATGTGACGCGAAATTGATGTCATGCAACAATGATTTCGTGCTAAAAACTTCCTGGTAGAATATAAGCGCGAGTCGAATTTAAACTTCGTCAACTTTAAGATTCCAGTTGCACTAAAATTATACGTATTACCCAAATATCAGGCCTGTTAGAGTGAGGTTGCGTCAATTCCAAACTTTGTCAAAAAAATAAGGAAGTCTGACGGTGTCCAACATAAACTGAGTGATGCTTACACACCATCAGCTATGGTTACTAATGTGGGAGACAGACTGCTGGTATTGATACCATGGTAGGGCAATACTATGTTCTATACCACATGTCTGTCACTGCAATACCACGTAAAAAGCTGGTTTACCATGAATAATATCTAGTATTGAGATTCGCATATTTTTGGTGGTATGCCACCATCTTATTGCTTGCAGCACCACTTTCTTTCTGTTGGTGATCATTCATAGCTTCTTTGACAATTCAAAAGCAAGCAGTCACAGCGAAAAAGTGTAACTACATGTTTTGAAAATGGATTTAAGGAGGACAATTTTATCTACGTTGGAAACAATGAAGTAATAGAAGTTTGGAGGAATTACATCCGCGAGCTACGAGGAGCAAGACGCAATATTGGAGTGTCCGCGACGCTTCTTCCCTACTAATGTAAGATATCATCGTCATAACTGAAGCCTGGATTTATAGGAATATCTTCTGATCGGAAATATGTGACAGCATATTTTATACCGTGTTCCGTTTGAATAGATGTCAAACGGCCAATAAGTGGTCTTGGGAAGCAGAAGATACAATGTTAATTCCCCCGAAATTTGATTCAGATTTTGAACATACTTTTACCGATTTTTTATATTCTTAACCTTTTGACAGACAGTGACTTCTAAAGACGTCATGGTATGGTATTCCAATGGGATATGACGTGTATAGACGGCACCTTATGTTTTACGTATAACGTCATGACGGGTAATCCCGTCAGAAAATGAATGAGTTTGTATACATTGTGTGTGTTTTCTGTCCCACGAGAACTGCCTAATGTTTAATTATAACACTAACTGCAGTACACTGCAAAATGTTTATCTTTAAAAATAAGAAAAATAGGACGAGTGCATTTCTGAGAATCTTCTTAAAAACAAGTGTCCATCAAAGGGTTAAACCTTTCAGACGTTAACACCACATCAGACGGTGCTCCAGTTTCAGCTTCCGGAAATTCTATGAGAACATCACATCTACACCTGCTGTAGCCAGGCCCCTATCAAAGATCAGAGTTGACGCACTAAGCAAAAAAGCAGAATGGCAGCTATACTGGCAATGAAGAGCAGAGAGATATTCTAGTAATAATGCCCTTCAAGGCTTTTGCTAATAGTGTTTGGGTGTACATTTTAATCCTTTTTTTTCTAGTTTAATACTAAAAACACATTTCCATAAATCGCAAATAAAATTTGCCCACACACGTGGTATTTGTTGACAAACAAGAACCTTTTCTCCTAAATAGTAGGTTAGACACTAAAAACACATAAAATATTAGTCCACATAAACTACGAGTATATTAACCCCATTCCGATGGTCAATGGGCGCCACTCAGTGTAAGATGAACTCCAAGGTAATCCGAATGTACAGCGACATTGGGAATATAATCCTCAATGCCGCACAAGTCTTATATCTACAGGAATGGCAAAGTACCCGTAAATATTTTTCGGTATGGGTAAACCGCTATCAAAAGCGGGTCGAAACCATAATTTCTGATATTGGGAAAATAATCCGAGTACGGTATGACTATAAAACGAAATGAGCGAAAGGGGCTACGCATTATGGTTAGTACGCCGATAGATGCTTTTCACAAAATCGGCTAAGTCAGCATTGGAGTGAAATAAGGTGGTTTTGCAATGCCCTTCATCATACAAGCACACTGGGGAATAGCAAAAGTATGTCCACAACGGGCGACATTAGAGGGTTGAAATCATCTTTGTCGAACATCTTTGATCAGATTTATTGCAAAAGCTTAGAATGATATATCAAAAATTTGAAAACCATCAAATTCATCGAACGAAGTGGAATACAAAACGGTCTTTCCACCATATTTAAATAGAGTCGCGGCGTCACCTTATGCGGCTACAACAATGAAACCTATAAGTAGGCGATCGCAGAACTTGTTTTCTAGAAAGGCCATCCAAGTAGAACGATAACGTATGGCATAACAGAAGGTTATTCCAACCAAGGTTACCCGCAGACGGCAGCAGAGGAATTCTCTAGACAGAGTCAAAGCTGGCATACACATTTGCAGTTAGGCCGAGCTACTTAGTGAACACCTAATAAAGGTCGTTTCGATATATTTTGATCATAGGCCAAAAAAAAACTAGTTTATCCAACCTCGATGCCTCCAGTAATCTGGATATGTAAACTCCAACAGCGGTCAACAAAGGCTCGGACCAATACCGTGTTGTAGCCAAGCCACGAATGCAGATATCCAAATGTCACAGCAATGAAAAATTGCTACAAGGATCTGCAATAGTAACAGATTGCCACAAACTTCACCGCTCGCGTATCCCGCAACCTTTCAAAAAACTTTTTTTCACCAGCTCCACATATCGAAGACCAATGGCAACGATGATGCCATGAGCAGAAGAGATGGGAGCAAAAGAGGCACCAGCCTCCTCAACAAAAGCCTGAAACCTTCGTCAACAACCTAATCAAGCCCTAACGCTATGGTTTTAGGCCACGAAAATCAAAAATCAACCAAAAATCATGGTCGATAGCTATAACTTTAAGGTAGTAAAGGACTTTGTCTGCCTTGGCAATCAAAACAACACTTAAGCAGAAATCAAACGAATAATAACCCTTGCCAATCGCTATTTCTTGCTTAAGTAGTAAGGCCTTATTCTGACCAAGAAGACAAGATCTTAATTGTTCCAGTTCTACTTTAAGTGCTGAAGCATAGACAATGATATCCTCGGTCGTTTGAAGGGGAAGATTCAACGACAAAATATACGAGCTATACAGCAACATTGATCTGGTCAAGAAACTGCCCATCAATCGCTTAAGATGTCTCGGACTTGTAGAGCGAATGTACATCAATGTTCTGGCCCAGAGTCTTTAAATGTATTCTAGAGGGACAAGGCAGTCAAGAACGACATCGACTTAGATGGCGCGCACAAATAGAAAAGGAATCTCAATCAACTTGGAGTGCGCAACTAGATGCAGTCAGCTAAACGCCGGCCTAATTCAAGGGGCTTAGGGTTCATGCACAGGTAAGAAGACGTGTTAAAAATAGCAGCAACAAAAAAATAACGAAAAGTTATTGTTTAGGCAAACGGCAGGTATTGCAAAAGAAGAAGAAAATTCTGTTCCATCAAGATAACGCCTCACAGCTCGAGTGTTACTTTCGCCAAAGTTCACGAATTTCAGTTCGCACTGATAGGCCACCCTCGATCTGCCCCGTAGGCCCCTCGCATCCGTAGGCCCCTTATTTGCAGACCAACTACATACCATTTGGATGCTTTAAAGCGGTAGTAGTATCCCCAGATGAAGGCAATCAAAAGAAAATTAAAACAAAATTACGTTGAAAAATAAAACTGACCGAACAAAATTTTGTTTTCTCTCTAAGGCTCAAAACTTCCTAAACAACCCTTACCTGGATGAATAATTTGTTGTCCCCTCACAAGGAAAGGAATTAAATTGGCACGGCCCAACGCGTGTAATCTCAAACCAAATACCACCAAATCCTCGTAGGTAACTCAAAAATCCCCATAAACTTTTAACCCACCAGCAAACATCTTATTGGATTAATATTCATCGGATAGAGGATGCCTCTCCTACCAGATGTTCATCTCCAGTTCCCACAAACACCGCATTAGCATTCGAGAAGAAATTTCTTTCAGTTAAATTCCCCAACAAAAGTTCTACGAAAGTCCTTTGCTAAATTCCATAAGTTAATTGAATCCCAGGCAGATACAACTTTTTAATTACCCCACAATTCTGAACAATTTCTAATAATAATAGTAAAAGTAAACACCCAAGCAAACGCACGTTAGGCGTTGAAAACACGCCATAAAACAGCGGGAAGTTTTATGCGAACGCTAAGCCAAATATGGTCTCGAATTTCACAGATGTTTACCGATGAGAACCTCTAAGGATTCCCATGCAACCCAATAAAAAGGGAGGCAATAGAATTCTCTTTTGCCTCCCAGTTCGTCCTTCATAAGTCAAAGAAATTAATTATTCTGAGCACGCAACTCCAATAGGAAAAAAATCCAAAAAAGAAATAAAAAGAAACTCAATGAGGCAGAAAAACAAAAAAAAAAGGAAGACATCTTGAAAACGTCTTCCATCTTGTGGTTGGGGTGGCGAGGGATTCAGCACTGGCCAATATGCAATTAACCGTTAATGAAAAAATCCATAACTGCCAGAAGGAGGACCGCACAACTTGTAAGTGTAAGTTTGCCAGCTTTCTACGGACTTGGTTTTCCTTTCAGGTGTCAAAATTTTGACCGAAATAGAGTTTATGAGCCATGACACCGGGGGAGCTATAATAATCCACGATGGAGTTGGTTTAACATACACATTGTAGCCGGACATTAAATAAGTAATGAAGGAAGTTAAATTGGGGATGAGCTCACTACTATTAAAGCAAGACAGTCCCGGTAACATTAATTATTAAGTTCGTCCGAAAAGGAAACACTAGTAAATGTTAGAGAAACATGAACAAACTTGGGCAGCTTGTAGGTGTAAATAATGCGTTTTTGGGTGATTATGGTATTAAAGACTAATCACATGGAGATTCCAAGATTCAAGGTATTCCACACCCTACAATCTGAAATACCAAGTCCTATTATATGGGCGATACGTTTCGGTCGATAACTAATGGAATCTGGTGCTTTCCTGTCATCCAATCGGTAATCACATATCAATTTTGAACTGACAGATGGATGATGGATGTAATTTCATTTTGTACGACTCGCACACAATAAATCAAGTATCCACTCAATTAGGCTCTATTTGTCCAAGAGCTTAATGCCCATTAAGAATATTATTGGACTTTCGATAGCGAAAAATAATCCACAGAAGTAATAAAGAATTATGGGGTCACTGACGGCGAGACGTTAAAATTAAATTGGACTGGTGTGCTTCCTAAAGAAGACCTACGGTCAGTCCAGTAGATACATTGAGAACGCACTTTGAATAAGTGACTCTCTCTACAGGCAATTGTCAATCTCGTATGAAATGATCATAGCTGCACGTAATAAGTACAGGGTGGACCAAAAATATTAAGTGGATTTTAAAAATTCATAACTTTGGAAGGTGACAGTGTTTTTTGACATTTTTCTTTTCTTTTCGGGAATTTATGTGAGAACATCGCTGTAGTCGGGATACACAAGGCTCTAAGTTAGATTCGATTAGGTTATAGTGGCAGGCTGGACTAGACACAACCTCACTAACCAGTAAGGCCCATTATCAACATCTCCATAGAACTCCCCACTGAACCAGGAGGAGCTAGTAATAAAATCCTGGATGCTTGCGTTGACTAGTTCGCCAAGGTTGTTGAAAAAGTAGCTGCTAAATGCAGTTTTCCACCGACGGAGAGAGCTTCGTATGGGCATAGAAGATGTGGTATAGTTTCTTCCTTTTCTTCATCTATGCCGCTTCTGTGGAAGTCGTTTGCGAGGAGGCACACCCTAGTGGCGTGCCTGATTATGCAGTGCCCTGTAACGACACCTACTACTACATATAATTAAAATTTACAAAATTTTCTATCTAATAAGAAAGTTTGAAGCGTTTCTGATCTAGCTTAAGCCAGACCAAGTAGTGCCATCTGCCCATCTGCGTTTGATTAAGTTAAAAGTGTTGAGCTTTAGTAACTGTTATCTAAAACGATAGGCATACCGAGATTCGCCTGGTCCGTCGTCGGCCATGCAATTGTGGAATTGTTAACCATCTCGTTGGAGACAGGTGACAATTTAAAGTAGTTCGTGAGTTAAAGGTGCAGCTTGGCTGTCAGTAAAAATAATCATATCCCGCTTAGATATCACATTAGACTTTATCCGCGACAAAGCTTCAATTATTGCTATGATCTCCGCCTCGAAGACGCTATAGTGATTAGCGAGGCGGATGGAGATTTCTAAGTTGTGATCGTTGGAGAAGAGACCCCCACCGACTCCTGTTTTAGATCTATCTGTGTAGAAACGAATAGATTCCTTTTGTAACCCAAAATCCCCTTGCCAGTGTAGTCTAAAGGATAATCGGGTTTCAAAGCGTTTGTCAAACAGAAGTTATGGACGTTTGTAGTCGGTGTCTTTCGGAAGGAATTTAAGATCGTTAGCAACAGAGGAGTGTCCGGTGCGTAGACTAGACTACTGTAATATGGCCTGCTTGCGAGTGGCTGTACATGATGCCACTCCATAAGGCAACACAATGTACCTATCGTTGGCAGCCATTTCAATAATTTTACTAATAAATAAATAAACGTCAACACTTATCCAATCACTCAGCAAGCACTTTAATGGCGAAGAATGAACGTTATTCTATTTAAAGAAAAAAGGACCCGAAAAGTATCTACAGATTTCCATTAAATTCGCTGTCAAGGCATCCAATAAATTTTCAACGAAATTAACAAGAAAATTAATTTCTCTTTGTTTACTTAAAACATCGATTCGTTCTTAAGTAAATATTTTCTAATAAATCTCGAAATGGGTTATCGAATATAAGTAAATAGGTCTGCACAGCATTATAATTAATTCGAAAATTTAAGTGATTTTCTGAAAACAATTGTTTACGACTCGGACAAGGTAATTTTACTCACTCACGAAAAATTTACCCCGCACGTAAATACGTAAATACCCAGGGGTGAGGGTAGTTGATCGATTTCTTATGTTTTTTTTATTTTTTAATTTGCTATAATTATGCACTATCTTCAACGACGCGACCGAAAAGTCACGAAAACGAACAGGAATTCGTTTTTAATCAATTTAATGTGAAATGTGTTTTTATCCGATAAATTGCTGCCTCCACATTAAAGTATTCAAAAGAAAATACGATGAAAGTGAAAAAAAAGACGCAATTTAAAACACCCCGTATGATGTTATACCGTTGCTATTCGACTTTATTGTTCGAAAAGTATTAACAACAAAAAAAAAAAAACGTGTTCTCTAGCTGAGTTCGCTGAATGCTGCCAATAACGACATTTAAGTGCGACCTCATTTCATTTAACGGTCAATAACGTAAGTAAACACGTTTCGAAAGAGTTATTGGGTTTAAGATGTTGTTTTTTTGTTGTTGTTTTTTTTTAAACTGTTCATGAAAAAATTAAAACGATTTTCAATTAGACCGCCTGAGGGTTTTTCATGCATAATTTCCAGTCGTATAGCGAGCGAGAATTTGCATTCAGTTTGAGGTTAAGGTTGAGACAATTACTAAATTTAAAAACAATTGGTTGACACTAATCGTGCTGTACTCCTGCTTGGGTGCCTGATTTAAACGAATTTCACATTCCAGTGCGAGGAAATTTAATTACTTTGCGTCACAAATTCTGAAAACAGTTTTACCATCGAGATGAAAGAAAACAATTAAGCTTTCAAGCACTAGCTGGTCCATTTAAAGGGGAGGCATGAGTGACATGACCTAAAGACATTGAAGTCAGTACAATATCGTTTATATCCTTCGCCTGCCATCCTCCTGGCGGCTGACTACGGTTGCCAGTAACATCGACGAATTGAGTTTTAATCCTTTTGCAAAATATTTTTTTTAAGGCACTATATCTAGAAAGCATTCCACTGTCCTAGTGAAGACGAGAATTACTGCTGCAAAGGAGTTCTTCAGAACTGGTTGAGAGATATGGAAAATGCCACTGCCATTATACCGAACCACACATAGTTACACAGTTTCGTCTTCTTATGGCAGAGATGGCAGATAGTATCCTCATTTTTGTGGACGTGATAGTTGAACTGGCAGCGACCAGAAAGAAAGCTCAAAAGCCTTCTTATATCGCGTCTGGCGTCTGCCACACATGGCAGATATCCTTTGCTTTTTGATCTAGACGGCTCTTTTAACCTCTCTAAGTCCTTGAATTGTGTTCTATATGTACATATGTGTGTATATGCACATATTGCTTTCGTAACTGTGTAGCGTATATTAGAAAGCAGAATCAAAGGTTCTACAAAAGAGATCAGGTGCAATGAAGAAAACACAGAATCCTTATCAGGCGAACAGATCTGCAAATTTGCAGCCTTCAACACGTTTCTGGTCCGTTCCCAACAGAGCTTTACTTTGTTGCGTAGGGTCAATCTGTGAAGGTTATCAAAGCAGCATAAGACTGGCTTAAATTGTATCAAGTGGCATCTAAGAACTTTGAGAGATGCTTGACTGTCCATGAGTACATGAATAATGACTCCATTAATCCTTGCGTTCAGGTTAATGTCGACGCATATTTCTATGACGGAAAGCTTAGCATGTAAAACACTTGGACTTTCCCGAGTGGTTTCGAGACTTTTTGATTGGATCTATACACATACCCATTACCACAACAGAATCTATTTTCTATGCACACCATTTGAACCACGTATACGACACGTTTGGATCCTTTTGGTCTAAGATCCCTGGCTAGGGATCTCAATCTCGAATCTTCTTTCTCTTCAGAAACCTTTCTGAGATCTACCTGTTTACGAGAAGTATTTCAGTCGATATTTCGGACACCGAGTGCACTACAAATTGTCTTTTTTGTTGACAAATATACAGGAGGGGTAATAAATGCACCTAATAACTGCACCAAGGTTCAAATTCCTATTTCTTGTGAAAGGTACAAAGACTGCCTTACTAGAGTGATTGATAGATCTTTTCTAGGGTACTAGCCAGAAACTTGTGGAATGGTTAATGCCACCTAAAGAGTGACGGAGGGTCGGAAAAATATCCAATCATTACCTCCTCGTTCGTGATGCTCGCTATACCACATACTGAGCTAACAATGAGCATATGCTGAGCCCGACTGAACATGTGTAACAAAACACTATCACCTGCGCAGATGCGTTTAAGTGAACATCAGCTCACTTGTATTACACAGGACGAAGCATCTCTTGAACTGCGTCTCGGAAAAATTCTGCCGACGCGATCAACGGTGCCATCTACAAATGGACTAGTGGTTAACTTACGTGAGCTATATTCAGAGTTCAGATCAGTTTTGATTTTCAAGGCAGAGCCTGGGCCATGGAAGAATATGTTGGCTAAGGGGCTCTAAATAGGCCGAAGGTAGTACCCATACCCGCGAAGTAGATTACTGAACATGGTCTGACTACTCTAGGTATATACATATATTGAGGTATCCAACGAAGATCTATCTCTTTCGGTCGGCTAGCAGCCTCCTCTCACTAAAATCTGAATTTGGCACTAACTAGAAATGTGGTCAGAGTCGTAGTTGGTTTCTGAAAGCATATACATCATAGCACAGACAGTCTCCAGGCATGGCCCGGCAGAAAGTATGGCAACGCATATACGCATATGCCGGAGTGTAGACGTTTAGACAGACAATCAATCAACGCGCAACATAGCAATGGAGACAGACCACCACCTTGCGGGCAGCCTCTGTTTACACCCGCCATAACATAGCTGCCACAATCCACATGTACAATTGAAGTTCTGTTCATCAACTTTGTCCCAATCTGCAAAATCAAAGTCTCATCTACCCCGCGCTTTCTATGTCGATGAAAATGCCTAGAGCGTATGCTTTCCTGTCAAGCGCGCATTTACTTCTAGAAACTAAGCCTTGAAGCGCAGTCTCACCGGATTTTTCACATTGGTATGCATCTTGTCGATTCGACTTTTCAATTTGCAGCAAGAAGGAGGTAGACTTATAAGTCTGCAAGTCTTGACGAGGAAGTAGTCATTTCTACAAATTTTTGGTATAAAAGCCACTCAAACAAAGAACGTGGTTTGCAAACTAGAGACTGGCATCAAGTGTCTATAAGTTTTGCACTATCACCGACACGGTGGTGATTTTTTTCAATTAAAAAATATTATCAAAGGAAGCAGAACCTTTACCATCAGTTGAAATTTGATTCTCTTTCCCATAGCAAGTTCAAAACTTCAAAAAAACACGTTCCCGTAATTAAAACATTTTATCAAAATGAGTCGTCTATTGTCGAGACTCGAAAGAGAATTATGGAACTCCTTTGGTGTGCATCATACCAGCAAATACCGTGGCATGCAAATAATCCCATCCTGCATTGTGTAATCCCATTAAAAATAATAATTCCACCATCATATGACCTCATTATGGCGTCAGCAACTTATAGTTCCCAAAGCAATCAGAAATCCATTTAAATCTTCATTATTTTTGCAATTAATATGCAAGCTCCATTTAAGATACCGTTAATTGACATCTCTTACTCTATATACATATACATCCTGACAAATGTAATGATTCCATTTCGTTTTATTGCAATTAATTTCTAAATCCATTTTCCCTTCTTGTTGTGTGTATCAAAATAAACAGATTGAAAAAGAAAACGAAAAGAAAAACAACACACAAAAAGGATAACAAGGATAAAATAAACAAAAGCAATCTCTCTCACAGATTTGGCGAAAAATCTTTTTTTTCTAAGGAAAGAAAAACGATTATTTCCCAGCATTACTTGTGACAGAGTGAATAGGAAAATCAAACAGAGATTCTGATTTTACGGGCGGGCCAAAACCTCCCCCGGAATATCCTTACCAAATAGCCATATCTATCTCATTAAACTGTGTCACAGATACGGTACAAATGTTGAGCGAAATTTGTGTACAAAAGTAATGGGGATGATACCAGTTTTTCCCATGATGCTCTGTGACAATAGATTCGTTTTGTAATGGATCTTCTGCACACAATTTCAATTTCCTTCGTACAGGGTGACGAATGAGTGATACTTAAAATTGTTTTTTTTTTTTTTAATTTTTGAATGTAATGTAAAATTTGTTTTACTTTGATAGAACGAGTAACACATAAGGTCTTGTTGATCCACTAGGAAAACCTCATGAATCATCTTCTGTCAAAAGTTTCCGCACGTTGTCATACCACCCACAGGACCAAACGGCTAACAATTTTCAAACGCATTCATTTTGTGCAAAATCAACATAAACTACAAGTCAAATGAGCATTCAATCCTTTTGAGCAGACATCGCTCGCTTGTTGGGTCCTGTGAGACACACAAACATTCAAGCATTCTCCCATTCAAAGTTCTTAAAGCTTAAACAATTCTTTATGTTCTACGTCGTCGAAAAGTGTCCCCCTGGCACACGACATTGAAATGATTTATTCTTCCATTCTGTTGCCGAAAGACTAGCTACATACAGTACACTTAACTGTGTATGCTTGTTCCACAGGAACAACAAAAAAAAGTAGAGAATTTTGAAAGGAAACTACAATACAAGTGCACATGTACTTTACGATGAAGTAAAACAACCAACTAGCTACCTCGTCAAGGGGGGAGGCCACCCCTCTCAAGGATGTTGCAGGGGGATAAGGCAAACGTGCAACAGGAAATCTTCGCAGCAAGTGTTCTGCTGAAATTACGAGCGCAGAAGAGTCGTCCAGTCGAAGGAGAACGAACTGGCGGGCAGGGCGATGTATCTTGCAATCTCACGGGCAGGAGCAATTATTTTAATGGATATTTGACATTTCGCTGCATTTTTCGCACATACATACGTACACCTGTCCAATGAGCTGGTGTGATAGGGGAGGTTTCAAGGAGGAAGTCTAGTATTTTTGTAATCACATTTAAAGATGGAAAGTGGGCAGAAGGTCATGGCTGGTGGTAAATAAGGATGTCCTCCCATAAATGTGTTTTTTTTTTTTATTCTTATTTGTTTGTTTTGTTTCCAACCCGATGTTATGTGAAGAGCTGCACTTGAGTCGTAAGCCCAACCAAGTTCTCTTTGGTGTATGTCCCTTGAATTATTTATGCATTTTGGGGTTCATGCGAAAGGATTATCGTCATCATACACAGCAGCAGATGCCAAAAATAGCCTCAGAATGGAAATTCTTGGGTTTTGATGAGTGTACATGAGTCATTATTTTGAGATACATATGTATGTACGTAGGTGGAGACAGAGTGGGCGTTATCGCATGTAAGGAAGGCTGAGCTGCATTTCAATGTGATTTCATGGGATCTTAACAGAATGGCTGTACATGTCATCCTTCTATGAGACTTATTTGTGTATATTTTCAAAGATTTTCTGATCTAAAATTTGCTGAATTTTAAGGAATTGACTTGATTCTGTTCGTAACCGATCGTTTAAAACACAAGTGGGTCAAGGTAACTTTTGATTTGGACGGCAAGGCTTCTATGTAAAGAGAAAGCTATTGGTAGCTCAAGTTATGAATTAAAATACTCCGCGGTTTTTTTAGCAATCCAAAATCGGTACGCACATTCTTTTCAGAAACCCCCATTTCCACAGACTTCAAATTCATATGTGTGAAGATCAAGCTCACAAAGCCCAACGAGGGCTTTGAACTGGTCTATTCCGGGAGACCATCCGGAAATCCACGGTAAGAACCTAATTTCCTGACAGCATCATAGGATCGCGTTGGATCGATGGGCAAGAGGTTCGACGTTCAAATTCCAGAAAACACCAAAAAGCATCTTTCACGATTCCACCTCTCGCAAATATCTGGCAGCCGTCCGAAAGTAATTACTGTCACGAGAACGCTCCTCTTTCATACCTGTAGTTGCCTTTCATTTGAGTGAAAAAATATACACGCACAACACAAATGGTCACGAGAAACTAGTCCCTGGACCACGTACGGTTTGCTGAGAAAAGTATTTGTATTTGTATCGCAGGTGATATGATTTTGACGGCCAGAAACTGGACTTTAGTACGACGCGTCACCATTATACAGTGTTACCCCCCATAGATGGCTTGTCAGAAGGAGACCTTCTATAACAATCTAAGCATCGTTTTAGCACTATGCCAAACGAAGACATTGTCATATTGACCGTTGACTTAAATTCCAATATCGACAATGACAACGAATGGCTCGGACAAGTTATCGGGAAACGGGGACTAGGCAACTGCAATGACGTTTGCCGATTTCTGTAAATTCAATCGCTTTGTGATAAGCGGCACCATTTTTGAGCACAAGATCTGCCATGACAATGACAGACAAGCAAACTCCAATTAAATTGACCATTTTGCCATCAGTCGCCATTTTAGAAGTAGTCTTCTAAATGCTTTAGTGAATAATTCTAAAAAAATACATGCGTTTTGCTGTCAGCATTTCTGGCTAGTATTAGATAAATGAACGATTTTTTCACACTTACGGCCATATTATTCACTCACTTTAACACGGGTTAAAATTTACATCAGGATAAAAGTGAGTTTAACCTGAAAATTCAACCCAAGTCCATAATATTTCACGTTAAACTCGAAGTTTAGCCTAGTTGTATAAACTTGGTTGATGTTTAATCCGATCAAATCTAAACTGCCCTCCGGAGACCAGTTTAAGTACTTTAACCCGGGTTAAAACACAATTTCATAATATTGACATTTTTTGTTCGCCACATTTGACCTTTTTTTGCTCGCAGGAGGCAGAAAAAGTGTAATTAATATGAAAATTAAAAAAATTATATTTTCTTGGCTTTTATTCAATTGATTTTGTTATCATTCATAGAGCGAAGTATTTCGAAATGCAGGTTCTGCTCATGACCAAACCATTTTCAATCAGCCAAATGTCCACCGAGAATTCTCAATGCACTGAAAATTAGGAAAAACTGCAAAAACCTAAAACATCACATTCACACACACAAATAAATAAAAACAAATCAACTTGAAATTAAATTTTTTCATTTTCAGATTAATACCAAGCGTCATGCACAAGTCAATCAACAAGCGAAAAATGAATGGTAAACACATGTCAAATGTCATTTTACGTGAAATTTGACAATGCGTAGGTTTAAAACGGTTTAAAAATGAGTTTAAAATGCTTTAAATCCGGATTAAATGCATTTTTAATCCATCGGGTTTAATGCATGTTTTTGAGTGAATATTATGAACATAGATTTAAATTTTCGGGTTAAAAAAATGCGGATTAAATGGTCGGGTTTAAAATTAACTTTAACCTGATTTCAACCCGGAGTGGATAATATCGCCGTTCGTGTTATACGATGGTTCCTTATTGCTGTGACTTCGTGTTGATTGCAAAGGTCTTGTAGTATCTGTATCGGTGATACTAACTCAATAAGCTTAAAAAATAAATCCATGGAGCATGAAGGCTTAAAAGATTTAAAAAATAAATCTGTGGAGCATTTAAGAAATGTATTTATGTGCAAGGAAATTAAAAAATACAACCACGCTAGACTGAGGTCTTATTAAATCAGTTAGAGTAACTCTAAGGGTACGACCGTGAGTTTTGTTTCTATTAAATATTTTGGTTGAAATGATTATGGATGCTTTGTCAAAGACACACACTACTAAACATGGCTATAAGAAGCTGTTCATATACTAATGCATCATTCTCTTTCCTCACAGTGTTCAAGCAATAAAATACACGTGTAAGTATACAAAACGGTCTGCCTAAAACTATCGAAACTTAGGAGCTACATAAATATGGAATCGAACATAATTCCATTCCAAGATGCAGACAAAAAGAGTATTACGTCTGCCAAAGATGCACAGCAGAAATGTCATTTACGCTCATATAAAGGATTCAAAAGACAAACATCCAGGAAACTTAATTTAATGCGTATTTCGAAGAACAAGTCAAAGGTCTGTAAATAGACTTGTACATAGAGGGACCCTTTAAGACGGCGTGCTTTGTACAGACTAAATCGTTATCCATCTATGTACACAGATGGTTCGAAAATGGAAATAGGCGTAGGCACGGGTATCATTTCAGAAGTACTTCACATACGCAGACTCCCTAACCACAGTAGTGCTTTTCAAGCGGAGTTTCTAGAAATGACGAAAGTCAATGATGACAATACCACGGGAGGATATTACGGCTATAAAAGCAATATTTGCAGTAGAAATGATCGAAACTTGTTAAGAGCTGTCCCGAAGAGCTCGAGGGCGTTGGCCCTCATCAACCCAATTACCTAACGTAACATGAGCTCTAAACAGGCTAGTCTCTTGGAACAATAATCATGGTCTCAGCGACGATCCCATCAAGGTTGACTTAATAATTCTTTCCATGAAACATAAAATCCGTTGCTTTATTCCTCCGAAACTGAGCAGAACTACTCTAAACATTTCCCATTGCACCAACTAAATCTGGCGGACTAAAAAGAAGGAACCATTCTCCACTCCTAAAATAGGGATAACTTCTGGGACGAAAGCTCTGTTGGAAGGAAAATATCAGCGCGCCTGGTTGCTAGTTACTCAACATGGGATCTACCGCCAAACAACATGCACTGGTTGTACATCTAGTGTAGGCAGGCAAATGAGTGCCAGGTCTCCATTAAGGTTAAGAGACTCGTTACACCCGTTGGTCTACCCGTTACCTGGTTGGAAATTAATTCAGTAAATACGGACTGGTATTGATGTATATGTAGATTGGCAGACAGACAGCCTAAAACGGAAAAAGGGCTATAGCTGAACAATACAACCTCAACCTTTACTAGGTATAAAGTCTTGTGACGTTCTCAAGCCTTTCCTCGTACAACCATAAGAAACATCTTCACCACGCAATTCAATTAGGCTACGACTACTCTGCCAGTGCTATGAAAGAAAATATTTAAATGACTTCTTAAAGCACTCAGACTCTACGCGTTCTGAACTCCTTTTTGGTTTAGTAGTTGGAGAAACTCCGATTTTATTCGTTTTTATGTTGTGCTTGGTGGCTGTGATTGGTGTTCACCCAGCGGGGTTTGAACTTACAGCGGACAGATGACAAATGACAAGCAAACACGCTACCTACTACTCCGTACTTGTTCTAAATGCTCTCAACAACGATTTTAAGGTTGATATCTTTGAATTTATACTGAAAGGCAATGGTTTCAAGGATTAGATGGTTTGATCAAGTCGCCCCTACTATGGTAGGAACTCAATTAACCAACTTTGGTGTAAACGAACCAAATTTCCATCTATGATTTTCGAGATATTCGAATTTAAGGTTATCAACTCAGATCTCATACTTTTGAATCCCACCAGACTACGCTCCCTTAAAAGTTATTGTATTGCCTTTAATGAAACTGTGGACCAAAGGAATTTCTTTGGGTCAAATTCTTACAGTTATTGGCAATACTAACCACAATCAGCTTGAAAAGAAACCCACAAACTGCAGTTACCCTTGTACATAATTAAATGCAATATTTCTTCAAAAACTATCGTCCCTTGGACAGCTCTCAACCGCACTTAATTCATTTGAAAAAAAACCTTTTCATGAAAAACGCTCGCATAAAGGACTTTTTGAAAAACCGTTTAAAACAGAATATTCAAAAGGCAAACAAAAAAGCGCATAAAAAATCTCCCCTAACTTGTACATCCAACATTCGACGTCTAATTAGTTGGTTAAGTAGTAATAACGATGTGGACGTGGCACTCTGAGTATGGGTACGAAGGTTAGTTACCTAGCTTCTCTTCTGTGTTGACAAAAACATTTGCCGGCGCTCCTTTGTACGTAAATATTGCAGGACCTCCATCCAAAGCTAACCATGATGATATCGTCACAAATTAATGCTAAGGGAGGAACTGGAGCAGAGATTCATTTCATATCGTGTTTTGTTTTCCATCCCCCTTATGTGGTGCATATGAAAGTGTTTCATTTTAAATATAAAAAAAAAGTGTGAGTAGGACCTGCCTCAAAGCACAAATGAATAAAACACAAAAGATTGTGGGTGGGTATGGGTGAACGAAAGTATTTATAAAATAAAAACGGATGTGGTGGGAAGACTGTGCTCTAAATAATCGACATCAGGATTTCTGTTGGCAAAAACGTCAAGAGTATACAATGTAAACAACAAAAAAAAGTTGTGAAACTGCAGCTCTGAATTAGATTTGATTTCGTATCACATTCGCAAATTTTGTGTGCAATCAGAAATATTAAATTGGCTTTGGGGATGCATCAATTTCCGCTTTTTGTGATTTTAAATTAAAGCCAACCATGGAGAATGATGACTTTTGAAGGTTAGCATGCTTTCATAGATTCAAATCTAAGAGAATCCCGCAAAGTTGCGTTGTTTTTTACCAACTGCAGTGGAAAGAGGTAGATTTAGCATTGACCAGGGTAAACTATTTATAAATTATAATCATTGGACGGACTGTGACATCCTTCCTTGGGTTTAATAACAGACAACACATACAGCAAGCAAATCTACAAGTAGCCAGGGATGGTTTAGATGTATAAACCTAGATTGATCACAGGCGAAGAGGGGCCATAGTAACTGAGAAAGATCTCCGCTTTACGTACGTGAAGACTGCACCTCCTTCCCCTGTTTCCCTTAAACAGCTAAACTAGCAATACAAACAGAGTTGTGCCGAGGTCCATGACCAGCTGTCAAAACTGCAGAGGTCCTGGAAGTAGCGAGCACAATGAAAAGCAACAATGCTCTTGGAATGGATGGTATCCCAAACTTTCCTCCTAAAGGAAGCCACTCAAAACATTTGCAAACCTCAACACAAGATGGAAGCCGCTGAAAAACCGTCGTAAAAAAGACCGCTGTTCATGCTGGATACAGTACGAAAAGTGCTGGAAAAATTATTTTCCAACCGACAATTTCAGCCGGTTTCAGGAAAAAACCAAGCACCGCATGCGATACAAGCAGTTTGCGATTTCGCACGCACAGCAATATCTGGGACCAGATGGAATGGAGGAAAAAAAGCAGTACTGTGCTGTAGTTATCCTCATCGTCAAAAATGCCTCCAACTTGTCCAACTGGGGGCGTTGAAGACTATGCGAGTGCCAAGCTAGCTGCTGCTGATAGTGATGGTTATGGCGGCAATGGCGGACTTACTAAAGTTGACTGCATTCTCGTCATCGCCAGCGATTCGTTTGGAGCCCCCATGGTTCCAGCCCTTAGCTCTAAACAATGGAATAGACTTAGAAGGATCCGTTTTGCACAGAGAGTGGCGGCTGAGACTCAGCTTTCACTACAGAATCTGCCAGTACTCCCGACTAATCTTGCAATCAATGATCGCCATGATAATGTGATCCATCACCACTTCATCAAGAGGCCTGGTTACCAAAGCTGTACCCCTAGCCTTCTTTTAAGAGACCGCAGGATCATCCTAAGATCGTGGCATATTAGAAGCGAATACCTTTTTGCGTGCTTACTTGTAAAAGGTAACCTTTTGAGTTGACTTAATTACCTTGATTTACCACTTGAAGGTTCTTAAATCATCATCCCAATTACTCTTACCTTTTTCGTCAAATCTTTTAAGCTTGTGGAAAAGTGACCTGCGTCACTACGCTATACTCCGCTGTACTGGCCCTAACATGGTTCCTAGTACCCGGTGAGGGAACTGACAAATAGAACCTTGTTTACCCACCCGCTCCGCTCCCGTGACAGTTTGATTTCGGACCCTAGTAGCGTCAATATATCCCCATATCTGTTAAGAGGATTAATCCTCGAAGTATCCTTTGTGTACTTGGAAGCAGGCAGACATCGTCAACGTAATCCAGATCTTCACGGTACGATGTCATTGTCTACTAAATTTTCCTCCCTCGGATAACATCACTAACTTTCACCAGGAATAGCATCGGTGATAAAATGTAACCCTGTGTATTCCGCTTCGAATCTCAAAAGCGTCTGACAGCTTACTGCTGTGAAGAACGTTCATATGTAACCATTATAATCCTTTCCTAAATGATTGTCCTACACGAAGCTAACGAAAATGAACTCTTCATTCCCGCTGTGCCTACTCAAAATCCACAGAAAAACAGAGAAAGCAGAAACCTATAACCAATGAAGTGCTCTAGAATGATCTTCAAAGTGTTAGTGGAAGTAGTCAATGGAGGAGAATCCTAAGTGGAAGCCTGCTTGTTTGACATCAGGAGTTGAATACAGATGTTCTCTGATATTTTTCCGTGCAATTTTCGTAACACATGCGCTCCTCGTCCATCAGATGAAAACTCTCCTTTTTTCAATGCGCTTGCTATGAGAGGTGTCAATAGCTTTGTCGACTTACTTGGCGTTGCTTGGAAAAATTCATCACAAATTCCACCATCTCCCACCATATACATATCTGCCGATGTTTGAAGTACATTAGTGTTGCCAGCATTGAAATAACACACACTTCAAAAATAAAAAAGCATCCTTTTAAAAATCAAGAAGACTATGAAATAAATTTTAATCTTCCAGTCAAAAATTGTAATCCCCAAAGGCTGACATATAGAGACCCGTGCAGCTCCATCGACTTGACTGTTGGTATTGATCAGTGCCTATTACATGTGTAGTTCTTTATACTACAAACATACCCTGGTGGGATGAGACGTAAAAAGCCATGTAATCGATTCAGGAATAAAGCGTTCAAAACCCCAACAACAAAAGACTAGATTGCTGCACAGACCTTAACCACAATGACATCAACTGATAAACCACTTGCGTTTCAAATTTAATTAAATTACTCCAACCACAAACTAACTATTCACCCGACGGCCTATGAATTAGAGGATGGCCATAAAAAAAAAGAAACCTTTTACCATTACCAAACAAATAAATGCATTAAGGCACGTTTTCACGTTTTCGAGATACGAATACATTTTGCTGACTTCATCGTTGCTTATTACTTCACATTCCAAATTTAGGATTTAAATTAATGTACCCACATACATACCCACAGTGGTATGCCTTCAACTTTTCGAACTTTTTTCTTTTATCTCCGTCACTTAAAAAGAAAAAAAAACCGCCTTTAGCTTTCCAGACAACATAAATAAATTGCTTTGGATTTTACACTTTATTGACAACACGTACATTAAGAACTGAGTAAAATATCCTATTAAAAAATATTGTAAAGCACTCGAAAAGGACGTAACATTCTCGTCTGCTTAAAATTTACAAGGATGCTAATAGCTACAAGGGATTACCACAACGATAAAAATTCAAAGCACGACAGTAAATGCTCAGTATTATGGCGCCCTCTTTTGAGAACAATGCTAGAGAGCACAAATGGGGGGAGGAGTTAAATGGGAATTTGTTACGAGTAAATGGTGACTTCTGCATTTCACAGAGGACTTGCTTTAATCGCTGAAATAATGGTTAAATAATTTGTGTTAATCATCCGAATAACGTCATTTGACACTCTGCTAGACGAAATTAATCAGAGTTCTACCCTACTCTACCTACTTGGAGCAATGGGTTCGTAAATTTGGTTCACGCGTTGTTGATGGAATGTCGTCTTCTAGAAATTTTACGAGAACGTACACATAATCGTAATTTGGGAGAATGTTGCTACATACAGATGGATGGATATTCGAACTTTGACATGGGCTGCTAAAAGGACTATTAATCGATGAGATAATAAGACAATGTACATGGAGAGAGGGTTTATTAATCTCGCAATAACCATAAATTTTAACGATCTCATCACTCGTCAATTAAATATCTACAGTCCTTGCTTCTATTTTTGGCATGAATGCGTATTTAAGTTGAATGATTAACGTCCATAGATACTTAGCGACGAGGTTATTTGACCAGGCCTGTCAAGGGGTGGGTTTAAATAGAGCGATTGCTTTTGAGTACTTTTTTGAAGGACTATCAGATCTGTGGCATTAGCATTACTCTGCAAGCAATTTCTGCGAATAAAAATTTGCCAAGGCATAAAATGTACGCTGACGGGTTCATCATTTTACGTTATGTTAGGACACAGATTTTAAGCACTCAGTAAGTTTGTTGAAAGAGAAATGGTGTCAGATGAGCCTCTTGTGTCAAATGCTAGCGCTCGCGCCTCCGGTGTGGGTTACTGAAATTATTCCATTCTGGCCCTTCATTCTATAGATAAAAACTATATTGATCTGGACCTTGGAAGTTTCGCCATAGGGGCCACTTGCCTATGACAGCGAAGCAACGAAAAGTCACGGACATAACAAACATCGTAAACCAACAAAATACCACGACAGACTTAGAAGTCGTTAAACTCTTTCATTGACTACTTACGGACGAGCAACTTGCGGAGGCCACAGATTTACATCATGGCTATCCGCGAAGTGCGATGTGATAGGCCAAGCAAGAAATGAATACAAAATTCTCATTTCTATGGAAAGGAGATAGCTACACATCACAAGTAAAAAAACTGCTGGAACCTTACAATGCTTATCCTTCTTACTGTCGACATTTCTGCAAACTCTTGGCCGAAAAAGTTACAACAAGACTCAGAGAATGTCATCGGTTGATGCGAATTAGTACTCGTCACTCGCAGATTCTTGTCAACTGAGTTAAATTCAACGGAACGATTGGGAATGTTACAGGATTCTAACTCCGCGAAAGAGATATTCACAATCATATCCAAAGGGAGTATTCTCCACTTTACCAGACTTAAGAATCACCACCGCATCATTGAAGTATCTTTCAAGCGGAAATTTCTCTAGAAGCTGTAGAGATGATTAGAAGGAAGACACAACAACCCGCCTTTTGAGCAAATGCCCCGCGATATCCGCAGGAAAACTCTTGGTAAGTAGCTCTTCATTAACCAAGATCACCTACATATCAAGTCTAGGCAGCCGTAAAATGAGAAGTCTCACTCTAGATCAAACTGGTCCCATCAACCAATTCTGTCAGGTTAGCTGATACTAAGGAGAATCAAGGGTATCATCGAGTACTGGAAGGTACTCGGGGCACCTCCTTAATAGTATCACAATGGACTTAACCTTTAAGTGAGTCCTTAACTGGGACAGCTATCTAACCTAACCTAACTTAAGCTCGTCGTAAAACTTGAATTTAAGAACACGTTCAACTCATCCAGCTGGAGCTGAGCAACCTCGATAGGTATATCGAACTATGTTCTGCGACTATCGACGCGGAAGAGAGCTCTAAGGTGAACAAAATTACGGATGTTTGGCCCAGTTCTATACAATGCGATGTATGAAGGATACACTGGACAGTAACGTCACTGTCCACACTAACGCCAAACATTGGAAGACCACCGCACCCGATGAGAAACCTTCTAGCACCGCTGAGCAATTCAAACCTTATATATGTACGCGTCGCCTGAATGGGCGCCAGCAACAGATCGAATATCGCACGAGGCGGATAAACTTGGCGCACAGAATAGCATCATTAAGAGTGTGCTGCGCGTTTAGGACAGTGTCAGCGGAAGCGATTAGTGTAATCTAAGGCCGAATGCACATCGACTTGAAAGCGAAAGTACGCCAGTACATGAGAACGAGCCGGTAAACATGAATAATATGAGCGATGCCATACAACCAGAATGGCCACACAGATGGAACAGCACAACTAAAGGAAGATGGACACATTCACCGATCTCCACAGAAGAATGGATACAAAACACAATATTTGTAGGGGCATGGATGATCCTCTGCAAATACAAGCAAGTGCATGACCCATTCTGCCAACAATGTGGAGGCAGAACACGGAACATTTGTTGATGGAATGCTAAAGCGGGTCCGGTAACGATCTCTAGTAACCGTAACGCCAGCTCCGGCCTCATTAAATAAGGTCCGATGACGCCACCAGCATAAAGACCACACCAAACGATGCATTTTTCTGGATGTAATGAAGTCTGTTCCGACTTCTCTGAACTGACGTCACTACAAATGCGATAATTTTGCTTATTAGCAAACCCGCTAAGCTAAACATGAGTCAAAAATGTAGCAATACGTAGTGCAGTTAATCTATTGAAATCGAGGTGAGTAGACTCTATTTCCCCTGACTTTTTAGAACTAAATAATCAGCACGGTACCCGACTTTATCCCAAAACGCACTTCTTGGAAACTGGCGATTCGTTGCTGAATATAAAAGGAGTAGGGTGGGCTGTAGGTGGATCCAAGATGGACTCCGGTGTCGGAGCTGTTATTTTCGGCCCTAATCATAAAGTCTCAAAGGCACTTGGAATGTATCCAAGCATCTTTCAAAGCGAGCTGCTCGCTAACATCAATCTTGACTCTGGCATAAATGGAGCCACTATCAATATACATATTTACCGATAGTCAAGCAGTGCTCAAAGCACTGAATCTGGCTACTTTAATGCTCTCCCAGACCTATCGAAGCGTAATAAAGTCAAACTCTGATGGGTACTAGAGCACAAAGGAATCGAAGGCAATGAAATCGCTGACCACTAGGAAGCTTCCTCTGAAAGTTACAAATTTAGCTGCCGAATCCTTCTGTGGCATCCCTCATTTCGCATTTAGAACAAATGATGGGATAAACGGAACTACTTGTCCTACTGAGATATCATTGAAAGACTTAGACAAGCCAAAATGGTTATCCGAACCCTGAACAAAACCAGTGATAGGTTGATCTGATGATGATTTCGCTTAAAGTGGTACGCACAAGTAGAAGGGAACCTCAACTGGATGCAGTTAGCTAAGAGCCGACTACCTGGAGAAGCTTCTTGGTTGAGGCCTAGGTTCACGCTGAACTGTAATGCCACCTATAAGTAAATAAGTAAATTAAATGTAGTTCTCGAAACAGAATGTCGACTTTGTCTATGTGGCTCTCTGCTGCATCAGGTGCTTTTCCTCAAGGACATCCTGGCCCCTGAGGATTTAAGAAACGCCCCGACTGCAGATATCCTCGAGTTCATTTAGAAGATCGAAAATCGTCTAACAGGCTCCCGGTGCAATAGATCTTATTAGTCGCAATACCTCATTCATCGGTCGCACTGGTGTAGGCCAAGATGTTTGCGCACACATAGTGAATAAATGGAGTGGATATGTAGATCTTCTTACAAACTTTCGTGTTGATATTCTCTGAAGCAGACGCAAACTCCTCTTACGTGCTAAAGTTATTGCGCCATTTAGAGTACGTGAGACAAAATGTACCCACAGTTCGACAGATGATTTCCTCAAATGGACAATTTTGTGCGCCATAAAAATCACGAAGTCGTTTATGAATTTCGAGAATTGAGGACCGATTTTCAACCGTGAATCTATTCACAATAATTTGACAGACTATACTGGGCATGCATGTCAAAAACAGGTATCCCTATTGTAAATTCTATCAGAACAAAAACAAAAACTCTTAAGTGAAAGCGATGCTTCTAACATGTAGGTTGTCCCTAATACAACATTATACTTGCACTAATCAACAAACAATGAATAAACTCCAATCCTACTGCACTACAATCAACCAATTCAAGATATCAACGAGTGCTTCTACGAAGGACCTTTCATCTTTCGGTTAATTTGACATTTGATGCTGACTAAATCTTAGAAACGAACTCACGCTGTTTGCTGCAAAATATAAAATCTATTCATACTCCTACTCGTATCTTCACTAAAATTCGATATGATGTGCAAGCAATCACTATGCAAACAACTTCTTTGTGCATACATAGATTTCTGCTGATGAATGCTTTCAAATTCCATCATTCAACAAAACTGCAAACGCATATCGACTGAGTATCTCAAGAATTTCTACGAATTACTGTAAGTCCGAGAGAAATGAATTAAAATTTGAATATTCTCCTATCAAATGTTTGATGCTGAATAAAATAAAAATCCTTGAATTGAACTAGTTCATAAAAAATTTTATCGGTTTTCCGGTTTACATTACCATGGAGATACTTAAACGGATCAAAAGTGATTCTAAGAAGTTTTGATTATTTTGCACTTTTTATCTCAAATTCGTAGCAGACTGACTGCCTTCCTTCCATTATCTCTCTGAAAACTTTTTTTTTTATTTTTTTTTATGATTATTTTCATTCATTCTTAAATCGCCCGCAAAATTGCTTTTTGTGAAAATTATTAAGTGGAAAACGCTTCCCTCAGACTAATCAAATTCCCATCCTTCGTAAATACAGTGCCGCACACAGATACAGATAATGGTGCGAAATTTTTGGGGGATAAACGCCCCTAAGATGATTACGTCTCCCATGGTTACTCATCACCACTCAAAGAGAAATAAAGAAAACACAGAGTGTGAGAAAAAACTGTTCTCCTTGTCCAAACAATTATTCAATATTTCAATGGACAACTGTACTAAACGATTTTACTCTCTCTTCCTACCCCCACCCACCCATCGCTGTTAGATAAAACTGATGATGAAACATTAGATGGTAGAAAAAATGAAAAAAAAAAAAAAACTTGATTTTTATTGAAGTATCCTTCAGCTATGCATCGATGATGATCTGCAGAGCCTGACTTTTATATCTAAAGCCACCCCTAGACGTATATGGCGGTAAGGATTGTTGGGATCATACTCGTAAAAGGCAATTTTCATTAGTTCTCATCTATACAGACGTGTATCTGTGTGGATTATCCTTCAGATATTATGAAGATAAATATATTTATATATAAATTTGAGATAGTTTTTTCGTTTATTTTTTTTTGCGAGAATTTTTTTGTTGATTTTGCTATCTCCTCCTCCTTTTTAGCTTTTTTTATACTTTTATATTTCAAACACTAATCACTGCTATTCTCTGGATTGCAAGGGTAACTTCTATATGAACCAAGGATATCAAACGAACTTTATATTGAGCGAACAAAAATTAATTATCGAGACGAAAATTATTCAAAAAGAAGCTAGCAAGATGCGACTGATGCGACGAATACGTTTCACATAAACTTTCGCGAAATACCGAGAGCAAAACGTAAGCAAAAAAAACTCGAAACTGCGAATTTTTTTATTCAACAAAAAAATCAAAAAAGACACAGAAACGCAGGCGAAGGTATTTCAGTAACTTTAAGCGATACAAAACGTGGAGTCAGATACTTTTTGGAAAATTTCAAAAAAAAAGATTTTATATCTGAGACAGAGTGTTTGTGAGTGTGTGGGATATACAAGCGCGCGTTCAAAGTTACTATCTCGGCCGACACAAATCGACTAAACTGTGCAATGAATGAATTTTCCATTCAACCTTTTTGGGCCCGATGAGTATTTGTGAAATTTCCAAAGAAAATTCCAAAGAATTTTCCCACCACCAGCTGTTTGGTGGTGTGAGGTGAATTCATTTAGTGGGACAACTTTCTCTCAGTTGCAAAAGCTCTGAAGGTGAGCTTTTTTACTGGGAAAAATCGCATCCTTTTGCGTTGATAAATCGGGTGGAGCAGTAGTATTTTCCTGAGAGGAAATCATTTCGAACGAGAAAACAAGATACGGAGAGGATTTTCCGTCGTGATGTTTAGTGAACTGAGAACTACCTGATAAGTAACTACCTAGAGTCGTGCGTCTAGTTGTATTTAAAATAACATTTAGACCAGATTGTTTTTTTTATACCATTAATGTAGTTTAGGTACTAAGGAAGCTTTTTGTTGATGGTGTAGGATATGGCTGGGAAATTTTCAGGATTTAATCTATGAATCATGACAGGAGTAGGTTCTGTTATCTATTTAAAAGGAATCATTCGTGCGTCATTAATGTTAATTAGAACGATATGGAGTCTAAAACAGCTGACAGCAATGCATTAAGATAAGTTTTGCGAGTAAAATTTAATTAGATAATAGGTAGGTGCCTTAAGATTCCCAGAAGGTGTAACCCACTCCTTTTACTACTTACATATACAAAAATAGACCCCTCCTGTGATATGGATAAAATGGCAAGCCGCACCCTGTCATATAAGATTTAGGGTCAAATAACTCACAAACAAGCTCCTTGTAAGGCTTTGCGAGATAGGTAAGATCTACTTTTGTACCAGAACCTGCTGGGATCGATTTTGTTGAATCTATTGGTGAGAATAGAGTTTTCAAAAGGAAAACTTGCATTTAAAAAAACGCAGGCGTTTCTGAAAACACACCTCTGTCCATTCCCACGCAGTACACCCGAAGTGCCTACAACCCAATTGGTGACATCAAACGATAATTTTGGGGAGGACGCATACTTTCTTGTATGCAGGTGGCATGGGATTAATTCTCCAGAAGCAGTTTCAGTCAAGTTGAACTTTTAACTGTACACTCACCTTATTTGGGCAATATCGACTTGCATATTTGAGGTTCAGGCCTATGAGGATTTTCAGGACTGAACCAGGGCTTCGAAGAAAAGATGCTGGCTGATGTGCCCTTAATGGGCGAACCACAGATCTTACATTCGGTGTCAGGTGTTAACCCCTCTATGAAAGGCGTTTTGCTATCAGGGAAACTGCATTACCACTTAAAAAAAAGTTAATTATGAATGAAACGCCAGACTTACATTCAGTAGTTTGGCGGCGTGGCTCGAAACGCACCTGAACTATGAGCTAATAGTATGTATGTACCTGGAATGTATGTACATACCTTGTAAACTTTGCATCTGTCCTTACTAAGACAAAAATTACAACCCATCCTCTTAATTGGCGAAGAAATGTCAGAGTGGAATATCTCCGGCATTTTATATACCGACACGGATTGGTCTTGTGAAATCGGCTACAGTCAAGATTTATTATTTATACTTCAAGCCGATTAATGATCACCTGGATGTCATTTGCATCAAAGTCGCATGGTACACATGTTTCTGCCGACGAGGCTGAAGACAATCAACACCTTTTGAGTGCACAATACCATACCTAAGCTTTACGGTCTTGGCGCAACGGCCCGTATGTGGTCCAGGGCCTACCTTCTCGCGACCATTCGTGTTGTGCGTGTTATATTTCTCACACAAATGGAAGGGACCTACAGTTTAGAGCCATATCCGAAAGGCAAATTGAGAAGCTTTCTCTTGACAGTTATTACTCTCGGACGTTTGTCAGACATTCGCGAGTGGTGGGACAGTGAAAAACTTTTTGGTGTTCAGCGATCCAACGCACTAACCACTTGAGCCACGGCGCCCACTACCTAAGCTTTGCAAGACCATTTTCAAGCCTTATTTCGGAATACCAAACTCACAACTCATAGCTGTCTAGGGGTCAGGATGGATATTGGCGCAGATGCAGGTATCTTTTTTAAATCGCTGGGCATATCTAAATCGGTCCACAAGTAGCGTCTTCCAAACGGAGGTACTAGCAGCGATCAGGTCAAAACATGTATGTAGGCCAAAAATGCATGTAGGCCGCCGTTAACTTTTTAGTACATACTTACTTAGCGAATGCACTACGAGAGAAGAAGAATAACTTCAAGCTCAAAAAAGTCCAAACTTAAACCTTTATTTTCTGAATTGGTTAAGATGAAGGCTGTCAGAAAAGCATGATCTTACTGCCTCCAGGTTGCGTACCCCAAGTTAATTAAGTTCCCTTTTTACTTGAGCACGGTTTTCCTTCCTGCTTCCGAACTGCTAGCTGTTTTTTTTTTTTTAAGTCAGTCGGTTGCAGACCAAACTCCAAAAGTTAATAAAGTTGACGTGTATCACTGCTTAAAGAACGTGACATAAACCTCCTTACCCTTTGTGGACACACATTTACCGTGGATAGTCGAGAAAACTAAGGAGGAGGCGCCCTTTGTCCCAATGGTCTGGCAACCATAATCCTGAAACAATCTGTGGGTAGTTTGGCCCATCCGTTTGCTGCCTTACCACTTCCATTTATTGCACAATCATCTCGAAAAGGTCTGTAAGAGCAAATGTTTGTGAGCTTAATATTCTGTTCTTTTGACTTCGCGGACTTATGTATACCACCTCCTTTTGATTGCTCTACAATTGTAAACCGACCTAAATAGCTTCTCCTTTTAGAGTCACAAGAAATTGTTGGACCCCCATGTCTGACAATACTTCGCATGCTTTCCTTCCAATGAACTGAATGCTTCGGTAGTTAAAGTTTGCCACTTAAGCCACGAGAACATAAAAAAAGTCAACACTGCTCTGAGTTTCGTAATCCAGTGATCTAAGGATTTCCCAAATTTTTACGTCAATAAGCCTTTTTCGTAATTCGTCCTTCGGGCATCGTTCTAAACTGTAGGTCCCTTCCATGTGCACAAAGAGAGTATAAGCCCTGGACCCCAAATGATCTGTTGCTCCAAATACTTGTAGTTTAAATTTGTAAGCTACTTTATATTACCCTTCTTATGCCTCAACTTACGTGCTGTAGGCCGGTATTGTCACCATATCTTCAAAACCAAAGTAGTACACTGGTAAGTGCAGCGAATGTTTATCCGTTTCCCACTTCAAAATTAATTAAATTTCAATCTCTAATAGACGTCGTATAGCTCCTTCTACACTCTTTGTCCATCCCTTGAATTTAAAAGTGTTTGGTGCCATCTTAAGCACTTAAATGTCGTTTTCCTTTCAGTTTCAGTTTCCCACTCGTACAATTGATTAAAAAAATAATTCAAGGGGAGGAGTTTCACCCCTCTAGCCGTACCTCTCGCAGTGTTTTTGTGTTCATATAGAAAAGGGAAGGGAATACATTTTGCTATCGACTTGAGCGAATACATACAAATCTAAACAATGACAACCTGCAATCCCTCGAGAGGAGGAACACGAGTTCATCAAAAATTGGTTTTACGAGGTCTTTAAAACCAAGCTGCCCATAACTTTACACCCAATGTAGACATCGTCGTTTTTATGGCGGACCTAAGTGCCAAAGTAGGTAATAACAACAGAGCGCTCAAACATGTTTTCGGAAGTTATGACCTTGATGACCGTCATGATAGCTGGAAAGGTTTGTTGATTTCCCTATCGCCATCCCTTCCATATGTAGACAACACATTGTATGCCTACAGCAGCCTTTCATAAAATCAGTTGAGGGTCAACTGAGCCGCAGTGAGATCAAAGCTAATGTCTAAGAGCCGACAGTTTAGAAATTGCAGTTTATTTTTCTGAAAGATACGTGGATATTCGAATGAAACCAGATTTTTTTATATGCATTCTCATACTTTACCTGCCAAAAAAAATTAAAAAAATTAAAAAAATACTCCATACTTCGAGCTACAAGGTACGAAGAGGGGTTCTTGTAATCTGAAGATACCCTTATTGCGAGAGCAGACACTTGAAGCCTTGAAATGTATATTGTAACTACTCACGCAGAACTTAAGTAAGTGCAAGAGAGGTCCATTATACTGTTCGGAGTGACGTATCAACTGTACGACCTGAAGTGACAAGATGAAGGTGCAACAACAGAATCGTTTAAATCGTCATTCGATGACTGAAAGGTGATAAGAGAACACCATGCCAGCAGGTCCCTCTTAGTAGATTGAAACTCTTCTGTACTAAGTTTGACTCCTTGTGCACCTCAAATTGCTACGACAACAGTGACATGGTTGATTTGGCTTTTCTGTTGAGTGGCAAGAGATTGCACGTCAACACGATTTAGTATATGTATCTTGCTGGGAGGAAAAGTAAATAAATTTTACTTCTTCTCTCACCTGCATCACCCCTTTCGTTGATTTGCCGAGTATCTACAACTAACATTGCCGATTTAATTGGACAGTTGGAAATTAAGAGGCAAAAGCGAATTTGCCTAACCTCATCAGCGAAAAGAAGTTAAACTGGACGATAAAAAGCTTCGAAACAGTTAAAACCGCAAGACCCGGTGGCATTCTTCAAGAGCAGCTACTTATGACTTTTGAAATCATAAGATGGAACCTATCCTGAACCTGAAACTATCCCTAGTACCTTCACCAAGGTGAACGTGATATTCGTATCCAAAGAAGGTACATACTCGACAAGGATCTGAGGCTGACGCTTGCATCTTTTCATCGAGTACGTGACCAGGAAAGCAGTAGTCCGCATTGGAATTCTGCTTAAGCGAGCAATAATATTAGGTGAAGGGGGCAGAGGAGGTGAGGCTGAAGAGCTTCTCAGCCCTATGCGCTTAGGACGCGGCGTTCGTTCGCATGATGAACGAAACTTATCTTCGAGCGCAGATTCTGATGCTCTTTCCCGAGCTATAGGAATGGAGAAGCGGCATATGGGCTAGGTCTGAACCAGCTAGTACTGTCTTCTATACAGATGGGTCTCTGACTGATGGGCACTCGAGAACAGTCATCTATTCGGAGGAAGCGGGTGTGAACAAGGCTATTTAACTAGGTAAATATGTACATATACTACGGTCTTTCAAGCTATCGCAGTTGCAGCTCACAGCTCTTGCGCCCCTTCCAGCCATTAATAATTTGCTCTCTGGCATTCGTTTTCGTTTTTCGAAATTTCGAAGATTAGTTTCAGTCAACACCAGTGGAGGTTTCGCGCTGACCTATACAAGAAAGTGCGCCCGGGTTTCATGGATCCGAAACCGAGCATGGACGGGCTCAGATTCCCTGACTTTTCCGAGGTGACGACGTAGACATTAACCTTTAACCTCCCTCGCTATTATAGCATTTTTCAAGCTCAAGTCGATAGCGTTCCTCAAGCCGTTCATTGCTTGGCAATGATTTCTCTATCGCTACCCAAAATCGTTGCTACAGTGGCTGTCAGGTAGCCACCAAATCTTTCGCATTCAACACCATACAAAGGACTCCCGCTAAACAGTACAACCTCACTTTTTGCTGGGTCTTAAGTCACTGTGCATCTGAAGAACGGGCCGACAAAGCTCTTTTGGTACAAACAGTTCGGGTTTAACTGGAATCGTGCCACCCCTGCTGTATGTGAAGAACTACACTCAAGTAGTAAAAGAGGTCAGTGCATCATCGATAGGCTACTATAGCTAGCCTTAAGTCAGAAAAGAACTAACTTAACTGTTAATTATGCTAGGACCCATCTTAAGGCTAACCAACATTAGAACTGCGAGCTGTACTATAGATAGACATACTCAATAGCTTGGCATTCCACTTAAAAACCTTTGCAAAAGCTGCAAAGATGAGGAAGTGTAGGTGACCGTATTCGATTGCCAGTGAACATGCCTGGACTCACAACTTTGACTGAATACCGATTTATAACTTAAGAGATTTCAACAACGCCTACTCGGCTTACATTATAAAATTGAAGCAGAAAAACAAATCATTCCAGGAACAGGCGATGCGATTCACCACTGTAGTGGCAACACCATTGACCTACTTTTGAGATAAGTGTGAGACTCATCGAGGGCCACTCTAAGGCAACCAAAAACAACTAAAACGCGTACGGCAAGTGCAACGAGTTTAGTGGGATTTTAGAGTTCTTTTACTAATCCCGCTACAGGGATTTACAACTCTTGACTCCTTGGCAGCTCAATTGACCGACAATCTTAACATTAACCTCAAAGGTAATTCGCAACGAATATATGCAGTATGCGTGAATACTTGTTTTGTTTTAACCCTTACACAACCCCAACTGAAGTCCTTTCTTACACACAATCCAAGAATTTCTTCGAAACTTACTCTCAAACGATTCCTTCCACATCCTTGTGCACCCAAAGAATCACCTTTAAACATAAATTCGGAGAAACTGCCTTGAGCAATGACGGTTGACCGGTTAACACTCTGAACAGCTGATGTCCTTCGAAGCAACCACACAGCCTGAAGGAAGGTACTTTCAAAAGTAATAAAAAAAAATAAAAGAAAAAAACTCAACCAAAACGCTTTGTGGTTTCATGCTTTGTAAAACAATCCTCTGCTCTGCCCACCAGATTTCCTGACCTCAGGGAGGGCGATGCAAATTTCCTGAAAGTCAAACTTTTCACTTTGTCAAGGCGACGTCATTAGACTGTTGTACTACTTGACATTCGGTTCATAAAATATTTATTCAAATTAATCCCGCATTAGCTTTACTCTGTGATTATTCCACGAAATGGGAATTCGTCGTCCTGTAGAATACCATGAATGCCGATTCGTCTGAATGAACATTTCAATTATTCTCAAAAATTCTGCCCCTCCTACTACCCACGAATCACAGGATATTTTGTGTGGGGTTTAATTGTAGTTTTACGCTTTTAGCGTCGTTTCGTTTCGTTCTGCTCTTGGGAAAAATTATGTTAATGCCCAAGGATTCTCATTCATGATACTGTCGTGTGAGATAGTACTCTACAGAATATTTAATGTGAACCACAAGCGTCTACGTGCCTGCGAAGACGAAGACTGACACGAAAAGCTCGAGCTCGTCACTCTCTTTGTTGAAGGTGACTCAAATGAAAAGCTTTCATTCATTCGCACATTGGAAAGTGAAAATTCATTCGGCCAAACCAGGGCTGCTGATAAGGATGAATCCGGCTTTATCAATTGGTCTATGTGTCGCGCAAGAACACTTGCACTCAACTGATTCTGTGCTACAAATACGTGCAAAAGGAATTTGAAAGGACTGCAACCCCCTCTCGCCAGCTTTGTAACATGCCAAATAAATTTTTATTTAGCCGACGTTATCGGAAGGTTTTAGATCTTTTATCCTGGAACTGAGCCGGAACACACCATAGTTCCACCGAAAGTTGATTGCTTTTATTTTTTCGTTCTTTCGCGTTCAGACGTCGGCCGTGTCCTGGTGGTCTCGTTGTGTAACAACTTCACATGGAACTAGGCTACACCGACGAGGAATAATGAAATGTGAAGGGAAGTCAAAATGAATTAGTTGCTATTCGCAGGAAAAATATAAAAAGAAAATTGGATGAGACTGGCAGAGGGGCGTTGTGTAGTTGGAACGTCTTAATTTGTCGTGGACGGGTTATGGGGGCGAAAGGAAACGACCCCAAATTGATATCGGGGAATATCGGGGATCTTGTGAATGGGTACGCAACAAAGGATTCCTAGGTTCGACGCAGTTTCATCAGCCTGTGTATAAAAAAAGACACGTTAACTTACACCCAACCCTCCCAAAGCAAAAAAAAAAAAGACACCACCCGCTGACATGGGTTACACACACTAAAAACGCTCAACAAATCGGGCACAATCAAAGTTTTTTTGTGCGAGTCCTGCTGATACGAATATATACTTTCGTTTGCAATGGTTCTGCTGTGTGCTGAGTGCTGATTCTGTTTAATATGAGGGTGGGCCTTCGCAATTTTATGGTGTCACATCAGCCGCAAGAGGCAATTACGTGTCATGTGGTGGCACATCCTACACTGTCAGGACCACACACAACAGTAGATAATACACTTGCAGTGAGACTGAAATTTATCTTGGTAAGTATCGTCGTCCTCGTCATCATTTCTGCCGTGCTGGGGACCTCGCACAGTGGGCCATTTAAATTCAAAAAGTGGAAAGCACCACACCCATGTCAATTTGTAAGACAAATGTGGATAACAAGTCCATGGGGATGGCATTTTTGAAAAGTATTAATTTGATTGTTACTCTTGAAACCTTATTTAAATTGAGGAACCTTTTGGGTTCCACCGATGGTAGGGAAGAATTTTTTTTAAATTTATGGTGTGAGTACTCCAAATCAATCTTGTGTTACCTTGAAAATTGCAATCTTGCGGATGCGTTGGTGGTTTATGAGCTTATTTGTCAGAATATATTTTTATGGGGTCATAAAGTCAATATTTGTTGACATGTCTGCATGGATATTTTTGGAAGAAGTCGTGAATGTGTTAGGGTAAATATTCCTTTTTTTTACGGCATGCAATAAACACCGGGACAAGTGTTTATGTATTAAATACTTGTAGGTTGACTTAAGGAAGAAATTTGTGAATGTGACTCAATTTAAGTATCTGCAATAAAACATTATACATGAGTATTGGCGAAATGGAAAACGAAGCAGGCTTTACGCCAGAGCTTAAACCGTTGTCTCTGTGCAAAGTTGAATTGTTAAAGATGGTTGCTGTTGTAAGAGTGTGTTCCGCAAGCATTTGGCGAGCTCAATGAATATTAGAGTGGAAGGCTCACTTTCCTTTCCTTGGTAAAGGTACTTTGGTACCATGTACGAGCATGCGAAAGGAGCAAACAAATTTTATGCTAAAATTGTATCACTTCCCCCTAAAGACCATATAAACGGGCCAGCGGTAACGGAAACTTCCGGCGATGCTTCCACAAAATCTGATAGGATAGCTCCCACTCATCGGTCCAATATTTACCCAAACTAAGACGAAGCTTGGAGATAACTTTTACCTACGACTTAACGTAGCATCAGTCTTATGTCATTTAGTCTAAAACGCTCGGCGGAGATATTTGTCAAGCATTTAAGAGATGAGGGATGAAAGGTCGACATTTCTAGAACCGCTGTCGACAAATACAGAATACACATCAAGGAAGGACTTATGCTCACTTAGACTAACAATGAGTCCATTGTGCCCTAGATTTATCGATTGCACAGTGGTTGTCCGCACCTCAGCATTCAAAGGGGCCTTGACGGTCTCCAGATCAACACACAATCAATCAATTGACCACGTTACGATGTATTTACGGGAGTCCTTTAGTATTTAGAATGTCCGGAGGCCCTGAGGAGCCAAAATTAGTTCGGTGTACAACCATGTAAGCTGTGGCCTCCGTTAAGTGCTATGGAAAGGAGTGGGCAAAACGAAGATATTAATTGCTACAGGAAAACCAATTTACGCTCCTTGGGATATGGACTCATCATAAGCGGTGGTCTTTAGCTTTAGGCATGAGAGACTAGTCGAGGATACTCATTGAGAGAGCTACGAGTACCGAAGAATTGCTTTAAAAAATGTAACCCAATTGACCTATTTATTAGTCCACATCAACCCTAGCTATAAATCGCAACATGAGCCTTTTTTTGCACCACACACTACAAAGGAGATATATGGTGCTACCAAAGACTGTTATACTAGCTCCTTAACAAGAAACGACGATGAGATAACCATAAGTGAATTGAACACAAATATGAAAAGAGGGAATCCTTGGTAGCCAATCTGCATACATCACATGATTCCAAGCCCAGAAGTATGATGGGAGATGGCGTGTCTAACAAATAACTCAATCTGGACATCTCCATCCGCTTCCCAAATCACTGCAGTGTATTACAAGAGGAATTAGTTTGGGTCAAAGAAGCCTTCTCTCAACTGAAATGTAATGTAATACGTGTCGAGGATATTAGCAATTTCACTGACAGCCAAGAATGCTGCACATTTACTCAAACGTCCTAGGTAATTGCAAAGCAGAAATGGAACTAAACAAGAGCTCTAGACTGTTGAAGGAGGGGTTTCACTTACCCATCGAAACGGAGAGATTCAATGTCTCTGCATACATCAGGGAAAAGTAAGATGGCGTAGTTAAGAAGACGCAAGGCTGGTCTGCAACTCATAAGCAGGGGTACTCTGATCTGACTACTAAAGGGTTATTGGGCGTGGTCACGGATAGGCCCACTTCTTTTAAGCGACGAATAACTGAAAGGGTTTGGTTCTTGAGCACAATTTGGACAACGTCAGCAATATTCTCGTTTGACCACGTACACACCTCTTCCGGCGGCGAAAATGAAAAGGATACAGTCGTCGGAAAGTACTTCTACCAAAATCCTTGGACCTGACGCTGCCTCTTCTATATACATATATCAAACTTAAACAGGGCAAAACGGACTAGACGGACCCTGAGTCAGGCATCCAATAGGAAGGGCGCGTGTGCAACAGAAGTGCAACCCTCAGTTAGGGGTCTCCTGGGTGTTGAATCATCTGCGAACAGGCTCTAAATAATGGTGGTGCCGTAACTTCTATAGGTTCCAGCACTAGCGGACACAATCTTTTTGAGGCAGATGAGGCGAGCTCCGGACAGAAGCGTGTGTGCACCTGCTGCGAGCTCTTTCAAATTAAAAGCGACTACCGGTGGTGTTGTCCGCGCCCAAAATCCAATTATTACAAGGATTCCAGCAGCAGACGCTCTGCTTGACACCGAAACTTCGGCTGCTGTGTGAATTGGAAGTCGACTTTGCATTCAGTACTGGTTTCGGTTAGAGTCTAAGCCTAGACTGGGCTGTAATCGAATCTTCACGTATGGGTCCAAAACTGGTCAAGGGTCCAAAACCGACAACACAAGACTTAACTACTCGTTAGGTAGACATGTCACTGTTTTTCAAGCGGAAATCTATGCTATCCTAACGCTACCAAATTTATTGCAAAGAATAAGTGTAGTGCTTGGCGTATTTGTGTCTGCAGTGGCAGTCAAGCCGCGCTTAAACCCTTGATCAACTTTTTAATCAGTTTCAAAATAGTTCAAGAATGCCAAAATTTAGTGGGAAGACTGAACTCATTGAATCCTGCCTGGGTCCCAGCTCACACTAAGATTGCGGGAAATGAGATCTCCGCTGAGATTGCCAAGCCAGGCTCAGAGTATGTTCTCTTAGAATGTTCGGTCTTCTCGCTCCCTCGGTCAGGGCCTCCACTGACGACTGGGTATCTCACGAACACAATTGTGTGGGGAACGGCTTTTCAGGATATAGGTGGACTACACGAAAGCTCCCGAACGTTTGTAAAAAATCAGCGTCACTCTTGCTGTCTCTCAGCAGAAAAGACTGTAAACGACTTATTGGAGTTCTCACGGGGCATTTTCCTTTTGCTTAGCATCTTAGCGTGGGTTGTCAATGTTCACACGTGCCTATTGAAAACCCTGTGTAAAACTCATTCCAAAAATCATTCAACACGATCCAATTTTAAGTGAAGGCTTCCACTTAATAAAATTCATCTCAAAATTCCTTAAAAGAAGTTTAGGCTCCTCTGTTCGAAATATTCAAAGCGCGGCACAGGCAAGTACCCGAAGTGGCAAAGGAATTCTTAGAAACTTATCCCTAAACAAAGTGACAAATAGGGGAGGATTCTGAAAGTTTAGAAGCAGGCAGCACACGTACATACACGACTTAGAGAATAAATGTTTACTAGTTAAGTACCGAGAATGTTAGGAATTTCGTGATGGGATAGTGAAACGAACTGTTACAAATCACATACATACACATAGTAAGGCAGGAAGGATATGTGTATTTGCTGTACAGGTGCTGATGACAGGTGGAGGACGGATGGAGCGATGACGACGTATGAGCACTAGTGTTTACCCGGGAATGAAATTTTACATTCTAAATTGGATTCTGTTGAAATTGTCTGCTGTGATATTGTCTGGTTTTAAGGAAACGTTCATTATGGTCTTTTAACAAGGTAGGCTTGCGTTTAATGGGATACCTGGTGATTATTGTTATGAATGTTGGCGCGGGCGGAGCGGGAGTCTGTTTACAGATGTTAAAATCTTGTTTACAGTCTCGTCCTAACTCATTGGAAGTGTTTCTCTGATATAAGATGAAGCTTTTCTTTGAGTTATTAGACCTTAAAACGAGTTGGCTTTGACGTGGTATTTTAGAATACATAAAGGGATTAAAATATCCTTGGAAGCGTACGAATATGAGTGTACGCAAGTAGATACGTGGTTGTGTAGATAAACAAGAACTGCGTTTGGTAACCGCACAGAATTCAATTACACGTATAATGTTGCGTGTAATTGAGAAACGCTCTCAGAGTTTTCAAATTGTTTCCTCTGAATTGTCAAGTTACCAGCAGCAACTACAAATAAACAATATTCACTGCGGACAGTATTATCCGGGCCGAAAGTAATTGCCTAGATGAGACTCCGAAAATGAAAATGAATCGTAGGTACTACTTAGTGTCCCCTATCCTTCTTCGTTTTACCCTTCCCCTTCTACTTCTTGGGTTAACTTCGTCAGCCTAGAGGCCTCAACAAAATAAGCTCAGTCGCCAACGGTGTATCGCAATATGGAAACATATCGTCACTCAATGAAAGACGCTTCGACATCGTCCTCATCCATAAATCGCGGACACCTTCATGGAACTCAGGCTCAGAAACTCAGTATCGTTGCTTAGGTCTAAGGAAAAACGAAAATCTCGTAGCATTATGCTACCTCCCTAACACGCTCATTAACTTGGCTTATGCGGTAGCACCTGTTACTCACCCTTGGGACCACTATTGCCTTGTTTGCGCAATGCAGGGTTCTGCGGAAATCTACTACTTCTTTCCTAGCTACTCGTAGGATTAGGCCGACTTCCACAAAAAAAGCTGGAAATTGCTGGTACCATCAGTAACTCGGACATTATTTCACTTATAGAAGAGCACTTACAGTGCCTTTAGTACTGCCGGCTGTACAATCTAGCCAGCACAGGCTCATCGCTTTTCAAACTGTCCGACTTCCACAGAAAATCACTGAGGCTCTAGACCCGATCGTACCCGTAAACAGTAACCGTACTGGAACCAGTCTGCAGTTGTGGAAAAACCTACGCCCAAAAGTAGATCCGAAAGCTAGTTATCCTTGAATAGGAAATTACTCCCTCGAAACCCTTCTCCAAGATGGTCAACGACAATCACGTTATCTCGGTAGTAGATTTGTCCAACAAAGAGGGGAACTTTCGTACGATATGTGGGGACTATCGAAGCCAAAATCCTCAACCGCATTGTCATTCACAGTTGTGGGCTGGTGCCAAAGCTTTTTAAAGCTGATTACCTACGAGATCCGGAATTCGGTAGATTTCATGGAGCCATCGGAAGTATGCCTAAAATCCGGCCAGAAACCAAGCTCAGTAGAAAGATCACCACAGGCCGAACGAAAGCAAGGATCTGGATTCCTTTCAAAACAAGACACCTCGTTGAAATGAGCGAGCCTATCAAAACCATGGGCTACCACTCAAACTCTGAAATTCGGTAGAAGAGACATGGAACATGAAAAAGGCTCTATACCAGCCAAATAGGCAAAAGAAACAGTCCCACTAAAGGCCTTTGCTTCACGCAAACTACATGATAAGTTACGGAGTTAAGGCGAGAGAAATGAGGAGATTAAACACACATTAAACACACCTACCAGCCATCAAAACCAATAGACCCTACCTCATCCTACGCACTTCCTTGACATGATGATCCATTATCTAGCTCCAAATTTGAATGACTGTCATATATCGACAGCTAGGCTGGCATCCGATCCCCAAATCTAGAGCAGAGAAGGACTGCGGCTTGTCTGGTCATAGAAAGACATACAGAAGAATGCCACACACTGACTGGTGGTAAAGTTAGGTTAGGCAATAGGGTGCCTTGCGACTAATAAAGTCACTCCTCACTTGGACTAATAGTGTGAATCCATTGAGTCACTTTATTAACTCAGGAAGTCCATCAGCTCAACATTCCATAAGGTCTCCAATTCCGAGAAGAAATAACTACCAAGAGTCTCTAAAAAAAAAAGAAAAAAGGGGTAGAGTTATTAACACCTGCTCCGACAGCCAGACATTAAGGCTTGTTCTGCTTACATGATTGACACTCAGAACGTTAAGGAGCCAATCATTAGGCTGAAGCAGTTCGGGCGATGTATATAAGTCGGTGACGCTGGTCTGGGTTCAGGTACATTTAGAGATACCGGGGTTAGATATAATTATAATTTGCACGCACTCAAGAGGTTATGAATACCCTTTTACATGTTTTCACATGGTGCCTGGAAGAGGACGAAACCGCCACACACTTCCTGCGCGACTGTCCTACTTTTGCACAAATCAGGCACTTTACCATGGGAATTTCATCCTACGGCACGCTCAACCTAGCTGATTTGTTGCGTTTTGCAAAGCGCACTGGCAGGTTCGGATTGCGAAAAATACAAACCACATAAGGGGCATTGCTGCTGTCTTACATGGGACAGCCTTCGGTCCCTTAGGAACTTCGTACTGTTGTTCAACGATGGATAGTCCCCTAAAAATACAATACGCATCTTTTCCGACAGCCAAGCAGCAATTAAATCCCTGGAATCGATCTCTATAAATTCTTTAGTAGCTCTAGACTGCCATTCGTCTCTTGTGGAGATGGCTGAGCAGGTGCCGGGGCATAGAGACATTCCAGGGAATTGTAAGGCCGATGAAATCACCAGAATAGGAACCACTATACCCATCTTGCCGGACAAAGGCACCTTAGGTATTCCAATCGCTACTCGCAAACTTAAACTTAAGCTGGATGCTAGAGTAGGTAAAGAGAAACTTTCTCCCAAGATCCACGTGGACCTACACTCAATGGACCTACCATTGGTCTAAGTGTGCTCGCGATTCCCAGCTGGCAGCCACTTCAACCTAACCTAACCTAAGACTAGTTCCTTTTTGTTGATTATTCTATGGTTTTCCAGTAACACTTACGGATACTTGGGCACTGCGGTTTTCTAGAGAACTGTACGGTAGACAATTTCAAAAGTCACTGTTCCCTTGGTTCAGGTAGCAAGAATGTATAATTCATCAGCGCACCTATTTCCTTTGTCAAGTACTATTCTAGTATCTACAATCCGGAGTGGATAACAATGATCCCCTGCCGGCAAGAATACACCTAATCGAGGACAGCTCGAAGTAAACCACTTATGTATATAACGCATATAGGCAGCTTCTCGCATTCATTTTATTCATTCGCTGAATCTGAATGGCTAATTGAGAAGCTTCTCATGTCAATAACTATTCGATGTTTGCCAGATATTGCTCAGCCGTATGCTGCATTTGGAAATCTGAACCCATTGTTTCTACCTAGGATTCTGTCTTAATTCATCCAATGACGCCATAGACCAAAATACTGCGTCGCAATTTCGTAAATAAATTTCATAAAAATATTTTCTCCCGAAATCATTTATCAACACCCCCATGATTCACCAGTAATATCCTTGCCACAACAATGACTCCACAAAAAAAAAGTTTCTTTGCCTATTTTCCAAACTTTTCCACAAAGAAAATCCGCAATACCATCATGCCAAACTGGCCAAAAAAAATGTTTAATTAAATCCAGTGCGGCATTACTTTCCATACTCTGTATGTATAGGTAGTACGTCCAACGGACGTTAAAGTATTCGTATCTGAATATGAAACGAGATGCACCGCATCTAGATATTACAAAAAAAAAAAAAAAAAACACGAGAAAAAGTTGGATCAATAAATTTACTTCATACCGGCAGCATACCAAACAGCGAGAGCTGAGGGAAATTTTTCGTTACTACATTCCGTAGCAGACTTGAATCCCCCGAGTTGATGGGAAATGAATCTTTTAAGAAAAAGTGAGCATCTATAGAGCGTGTATGATGCTGATGTCCCATATATTCCCTGTGGACCCAAACACGAGCATCTATTGGCTGTCTTGTCGAGTGTATGTCAAGAGGAAAAATTCACAAATTTTCTACTTTTTTATGGAATTTTTGTTTTTTTTTTTTCTTTAGCGTGGACATAGAAAGGCAATTTCCACATAATCGTTTGCATAAATATACTCGTATGTAGTACAATGATGGGGCACAGATATGTCGTTTTGTCTTGAGATAAATACATATGAACATTCTCCCCCTCTCACTGTCACTGGTGACATGTTGAACATGCAGGCAAAGTTTTTAAAATCTCTGCAGTTGTCATTTGAATGTTTAGCTTGTGTAGTGAAGTATCTTTTTCTTTTGCTTTGTTCCTGTCCAATTATGTCATTGCAATGAGGAAGTAGGTTGAGCAGAGCATTCACAACATCAACTTGAATTGTTGGCCTTTTTTGCGTTTAAATTAATCGAAGTGTGAAGTAAAAGATATTTTTCTGCTTTTTTTTTGCTGACATAGAAAAAACAAACACAGATGTTGTCCTGAAGAACTTTAGATACTTATTTGTACTTGCAATGAATTCTTCTGGTGTCAGGAAGGGGGGATAGAATTGGGGTTGCTAGGATTCAGTGACTATTAAGAAACTTCTACTTATGGTATATGGCTGCATGGAAGGACTTGAGACGCTCGTGAGCTCTACAAGAAGAAGAGGAGAGACGAACACCCGCTTCTAAGGAAAAAAAAGCAGGAGCATGAGAAACGCACGACCGAAGAAGTAGAGAGATTCTACTGTAGGAATGAGGTTCAGAAATCTTATTAAAAAAAAGATCTTATTAAAGCTACAATGCCCGAATCGAAGCCCGCAAGGACGATCAAGGGAACATCATAGTAGAAACGCAGTCGGTGCTGAGGATATGGAAGATCAATTTCTGCGAACGGCGAACGGCGAATCGAATCCCGCTGTCAGACAGAATAACGATTCAACCTGGACGATGTACTAGACCAACAATTCCGCTCACACGACCTGGACGAAGTGAAGATAGCCATATCTAAACTTAAGTCCGACAAAGCTGTTGCAGCTGACGGCCTAGCAGCCGAGCGATTTAAAGCAACAGCCGATGGCTTGGTAAGGAAAAGGCACCAATTCATCCGTAAATATGGTCACATAAAAGTATGGCCGGTAAATAGAACATTAGCATTGTTGAACTGCGCCAACTATAGAGGCATCAGTCTTCTTAACATCGTCTATAAGATCTTATCTGGGTGCTGTGTGAATGCATAAGGCCGCTCGTCAACAACCTGACCGGTCCATATCGGTCTCGTCTGCATAGACGGTGAGTGCAGCAAGAGATACAACGGCAAACTGTACGGGCTGTACAGCTGGAAGAGTGAAGGTCTAACGGCTGAGGTGACTGGGTCATGTAGAGCGTATGTACACCAACGCTCCGTCCCAGAATATCTTCGAATCCGATCCCTAAGAACGGCGCCGTAGACGAAGACCGCGACTCAGGTAGCGCACTCTAGTGGAAGGGGAACACAAGGACAGAGCTAGCTGGACATGCTTGTTGGTAAAGGCCCATGTCCACCACAGACTGAAGCGGCACCTTAAATAAGTAAGTAAGTATACTTACGGTATACTAAGGCCCTGAGTGCACTGTGCACTGCGACATATAAGATCTTTTGTACTGGCCCACTTTTTTCAGTTGAACCCTTGCCCTGGCCCTTGGCTGACACTGGGATCTAAAAAATCATTTGCATCAAAAGGACAGAATTAATCCAATACACGTACCTTCTCCCTTACGAAGCTTGGAATGTCCTTAGCGGCAGAGTTTTTCAACCGCACTTACGAACATATTTACTTGTAAAAGAAACGTCTCCTAATCCTCCTGAAATCCTCCTTTAAACTGGATTGACATATCGTCTCTAAGCACAGATTTAAAAGTGGTACCTCAGGTCACAGTTGCTTGTGAAAAAGCTCACCAGCTTTCTAGTACTTTCTTTATCTAACATCCAATTCTACACTGACGGATTCTTGCTAGGAACCGGAGCAGGAGTATACAGTTAGTTCAGTTCTCTCTGGATTGTCGTGGGGTGCGCATCTTAGAACTTATAATAGTTATTTTTTATTTAGTTTGCTCAAAATGAATTGCTCCGTCTGTTCACACAAAATCGATCGCAATTGCATAACAAAAATCAAATGTAACGATTGCTCGCTTTTTTTTCACTATTCGTGCGTTAACATCACTGAACAAGATGCAGACTTTATGAAGACAAGTGGTAATGCATTTCGTTGCGACAAATGTGCAGTGTTGAGACGCCGCTCTCTTCATTTGCCGCTACCGGCTTCGTCTTTGTCAAAGAACAGTGCATTGGCCTCCATCAAAAACAGCAAAAATCCAGTGGAAAGCATCATTGCACAAAGTCCACCGGCTGGGCCTTCTCAGTCCAAAGGTAGTGAGGGTGAATGCACTCTTCAAATGATCTACCAGAAGCTGTCGAACTTAGAGGAAGCTAATCACCTCTTTTTACAACAGCTGTCTTTGTTAAAATCAGAGAATACTGAGCTTAAGAAGAGAGTTGAATACTTGGAGAGTAGACTGAATTGGCAGCAACAAAATCTGCTCAGTAATTGTATTGAGATTGTTGGAGTGTCGGACGTGAACGACAACAACGCAATGTCCAAGGCCAAACATCTCTTCCAGGATGCTTTATCCATAGATGTTCCTGATAGCAAAATTGAAAGGTGCTACATCAGAAAAGTTAAAGGAAAAACCAACAGCGATACGGAGTCCTCTATCACTAAACCCATCATCTGCGTAAAATTTTCTGATCATCAAACGAAGCAAAGAATAATGATCGCAAAGAAGACTAACAAAAACAAACTCAACACGCGTGTGACTGAAACAGACAGCATGAGGTGCAACAGCAGCAGTAGCAGGGGAACCGGTATTTATATAAATGATTCTCTCACTAAGTACACAAAAGCTCTTCTCATGAAGGCGAAAGACACCTTAAAGCAGAAAAATGTAAAATATATCTGGTTTAAAGATAATAAAATTCTTGTCAGAAAGATTGAGGGAGGAAAAGTCATGTCAATTAGATCTTTTAGTGATCTTGCACTTATTTAGTACATTTTCCTTTCCATCTGTAAGTAAATGCTTGATGAAAATGACTTATTCGATGACTTTTCTTCTATTGATCTTCGTAGCTTCAACTTTGATAATGTTTTAACTGATAGTTCCTTTTGCTTTAACAAATTCTTCTTTGTTCACCAGAATATTAGAAGTCTAAGAGAAAATTTCGCAGCTCTTGTCACTCATGTTGATTCCTTTCTTTGTGTACCAGATATTATTTTTTTGTCCGAAATCTGGATTTATGAGTTTGAGAAAAACGATTATTTTTTGCCCGGTTTTAAATTTTTTGCTAAAACTAATGAAAATTACGCTGCAGGTGGCGTCGGTTGTTTTATAAGAGTGAGAGAGGAATACATAATTAACGAGGTCCTTTGTGTTGATTGTTTGAGTGCTGATGTATTAAAAGTTTCCATTGAAATTAATCATGAGATCTATGTCTTTTTATGTGTTTATAGATTACATATGTTTAATGTTTCGGCGTTTATAGAAGAATTTTCTTGTCTACTAGAAAACGAAAAATCAAATAATGTCATTGTTTTAGGAGATTTCAATATTAACATTTTGGTAAATAGTGTAATTGTCTCGAATTATATGGAATTGTTAGCATCACATGGCCTAGTAAGTTTTATCAATGAACCTACTAGACTCATCTCAGGTAGTTGTTTAGACCATATTTATGGGCGCTTCAGTAATGGTTCGTTCAGTAACTGTGAGAAATGCGTTCTTGACCTAAAGATTACTGATCACTCTATGACTGGGTTTTTGTTTAATATTTCTGTTAGTAGAAGTAATCGTAGTCTTGAATCTCCTGAAAGGGTAACAAAAATAAACTACAACAATCTCATATACAATCTGTCTTGTGAGTTTTGGGAAGATGTTTATTTGTGTTCGGATGCTTCCGCTTCCTATTCAATGTTTATTGATCGTCTTAAAAAACATATTCTCAGTTGTTCCTCTACTTTTCGTCCTAAAAGATCTTCTAAAAGGCTAAAACCGTGGATATCTAGTTACTTATTAAACAAAGTTAGGGCTAAAAACAAACTTAGAACTAAATGCTACAAATACCCTGGTAATCTGCGTTTGAAAAGTAAATACAAAAAATTGTGTACTGAACTGAAAAAAGAAATTCCTATTTGTCGTGATAATTTTTACCGTGCTAAATTTAATTCTTCTAGAGGTAACTTAAAAAATGAATGGCAAATTATTAACAGTATCTTAAACAAATCCTCTGTTGCAAAAAAACCGACTGTTGTTCGTATCAATGCCTGTGTTGTATCTGATAAACTAGTCATTGCAGATGCATTTAACTGTTTTTTTACAAACAAAGCCACCAGCTTGCAATCTTGTCCTGTCCAAACTTCTTGTCGTATCTGTTCGACTACTGCTTCCTGTGTTGAACCAATATGTTGTAATAGTTTTGTTTTCGAACCCATTAATCCTCTTGAAATCGTAAGAGTTATCGGTACCTTAAAAAATACTTATTCTTGTGGTCCTGATGGTATTTCTAATATCATCCTTAAAAAAGTTGCTTGGCATGTAATGGATATCCTGTCATACATTTTTAACCGCTGTATATTTGAGGGTATTTTTCCTGATGACCTCAAGTGTGCTGATGTTATCCCATTATTTAAAAAGGGTTCTACTGAAGAAATGTGCAATTATAGGCCCATCTCACTTCTCCCAGTAATAAGTAAAATCTTCGAAAAGCTTGTGAAAAATAGGTTAGTAAATTATCTCTCTAAATCTAAGTTTTTTAATCCAGTACAATTTGGTTTTCAAAAGGGCAAATCAACCGAAGATGCACTTCTACAATTTTGTGGAAAAATTATGTCAAACCTTGATGGTAAAAAGTGTACAGCTGGTTTATACATTGATATAACTAAAGCGTTTGATATGGTTGATCACATTATCCTGTTGAATAAACTAGAAAAAGCAGGTTTTCGTGGCTTCATGTTAGAGTGGTTTAGATCGTACCTAAAAAATAGGACACAACGAGTGAAAATTGATGATATTAGGAGCAATCTTATGACTCTTAACTTAGGGGTACCCCAAGGTTCTGTCTTAGGTCCGATACTCTTTCTCATTTACATAAATTCACTTTTTACCCTTCATTTTAAAGGTGCACCAACGGCTTTTGCGGATGATGTAGGTTTCTCATATGGTTCAAATAGTCGATTAGACCTTGTTTCCGACATAAATTGGGACCTTAGTCTTTTAAGAATATGGTTTCGTAATCATAAGTTGATTATAAGTCCCAAGACTAAGATTATGTTTTTTAGTTTATCGTCCAATCTCGATATTGGTGTGAATGTTTATTTTCATGCACCTATGTGTAAAAGATTCCAATTTGCGGATTGTAATTGTACGTCTGGTTTATCTCCTCCTACTTTTAATGACAGCCTAAATTGCAGTGATAAATGTTTTCCCATTGAAATCGTTAACGAATTCAAATACCTGGGACTTATCATAGACTCAAGGATGAGCTTTTCGAATCATGTGGAAGCTTTGAGGAACTATTTTCGTTGTACGCTTCGGCATTTCTATTATTTGCGGAATATCTGTTCTACTAGGTTATTAAAAATTATTTACTATGGTATTTTTCATTCGAAATTACAATATGGTATTACCTGTTGGGGAGGCGCTTATATGAATAAAATACAACCTCTCTTGATAATCCAGAAATGTATCCTACGAAAACTAATCCGCAAACCTAGGAGACATCCTACTTACCCTCTGTTCTGTGACTTGAAAATTCTTCCTGTCCGTCATTTATATTGCTTTAAGGTGTTAAAGACCTTCTTTATGAAGTCTGGTAATCGGAACTTTAGACTGATTTCTAATTTTAATCTACGTGGAAACTTTTCATACTCTATATCTGTTCCTTCTTTCAATACCACTGCTTATCGTAATTTTTATTATATATCGTCCTCTCGTTTATTTAATAAACTTCCTCAATCGATCAGGTCTATTACTTTGCCTGGAATGTTTCTCAAACTCATAAAAAATTGGCTTCTCAATTTCAACTTCGCGAGCTTAGAATCTGTTCTCTTTGACTATCTGGTATAACTTATGAAATAAATTTTATATAAGTAGTATTATAGTTAATATAATTTCTCTTGTGTCTGCTAACGCTGTTCTTATTATAAATGCGTAATATTAATACAAGTTTTTTATGTCTAAGGGTCACCCCACCCATACATACATTTTATTAAAATTGTCGTATTTTACCAATGTAAGGGCATTCGACACTATTTTTATTACTGTCGTATAAAAAATACAGAATGTCCAATGAATTTCATATATTTCATAACTTATTTAAGTATATTGTTGTTAACGAATTTATTTTGAATTACAAAACAGAATGTAGATACTTTTATGAATGTTATTGAAATGAAATAAAAAATTGAATTGAAAAAAAAAATTAGTTTTTACAAAACCATGTCTCATACCAACTCACCAGGGAAATAAATCCATCTGTGCCATGCAGCAATCAAGCTCTCAAGATACTGGATAGGGAGACCATAGAATCTAGGACAGTATGTAAATTTGGTCAAATCCTGGACAAACTTTACAATATCCACGTGGTCTCTGCTGGATTTCGGGATATAGCGATATAGAAGGTTATACCGCTTGGTTATCGAGAGGTAATGATGTTACATCCCGCAAATTATGGCCACAATTGGGTGAGTTAAGACCTAAAAGCTCATTAAATATGGCGAAAAATGAAATCCACATCTTGTTATGGGTATTGACAGGACACTGCGCGATCAGCAGTATGGCCAAAATATCAAGCATAAACCCGCTGATCGACTGCAGGGGATGTTAAGATGAGGTAGAAATAGAAACCATCAAGCACTTGCTCCGCGACTGCCCAAACCTCCAAGACCCTCTCATCCTCCATATGGGAAACTGAATCTTTGGAGAACTGCACGAGCTTTCAGCGGAACCACCCACAGATGAGAAAATGGCTCGATCTTGTTAAACTGGATCAGAAACGAAATGCCAGGTTGATTATCCTTAAACCATCACAGCTCAGTCACGTAATCGGTATTCTCACGGGGTACTGTGTGGTAGGCCAACATGCTAAAAAACTAGGCCTCTTTTCAAATGACTTCTGCAGGGATGAAGAAAATGAGGAAACCATCCTTCATCTCCATTGCTCATGTCCGTCAAAAGAAGACGGCTCCATTTAAGGTCTTCTTTTCAATGACTTCAGCGAACTGGTGTCCTAGACGTCATGAGCCTCCTCTGCTTCATTACAAGCCCCGGTTTTTTCAGTGTTCTGTGGGTAGCCTGGTGGAAATGTGTCTGCATACAGACAACCGCAGTAACCTATGCTAAAACGTAAAGGGGGGAACACAATGGACCAAAAGGCCCCCGCAAAAGCAATTGTCAAGGTGCACATCCCCATCAACCTAACTTATCCTAAGTATGGTGGAATTGGATTCCATGAAAAACATAAAAATACCAAACACGCGTTATTAGTTATGTAACGGGCAATCTTCCACTGTTATAACGTCGATGGTGATGGCATCAGCTGACTGAAATTGGAGGCCAAAAATCTATTTTATTTGGCACATATCTCAACTTCGGGGTAACCTACAAACCCTAAAATCACAACTAAATAAAACCGTAACCGACAAAAATATTGACGCTTCCAGCGGAAATGTTTTTGCAGCTGCTTCGTCCATTACCGTTATAATTATTCAGATTTTACGAAACGAAGTGAAATATTCAGCCATCCGTAAACCTTTCATAAGCATTTCCCTAACCAAAAAATAAACAGCATTCAAATCTGTGCAGCAATTTTTGATTTATAACGTTGCCAACGCGTAAGGCAGATAGGAATAAACCATGCAAGCGGGGTCAGAATTGCTAGAAAAAGTGGTTGAAAATATGTATAACACTTTCTGAGAAATTTCCCCCTTTTGATGGGCTTCAAACCAAACGGATCGTAAGTTTGCAAACCTGTTCAACTGTAGAATGAAATTTTCGAAAAAAAAACAACTAAAGTATCTGCACTTACCTGCATAAAGTAGTGGCAGTATGTTAAAGATGATAATAAGTGGAAGAATAGCACGGGTAAACCTCTGGACATCAGCAAAAGCGTTGATCGCATTCTCGCTAAATTTTCGACAGAATCTTCTATTGGCATCTGTTGATGTCGACGCAGCAAATAATCTTGATTTGCTAGTGATGTCGGTGTTAACTTTATGATTGGTTTCAATGTTGTTGTTTCTGTTGGTGTTGTTGGTGTTGTATAGATGCCATTTTCTGTTGTCACATGTCTGGCAGTCGAAATTGTAGAGTTTCGGCGTTCGTTGTTGTCGAAAATGTTTCTGTTGCTGTTGTTGTTGTTGATGATTGAGCAATTCGAATTGGCCGCTCTTTGATGCAGATTTTCTTTCTTCATTGCAGCAACATTGTTGTTTGGAAGATAATCGTGATAATTTTGTTGTTGGTTTTGTTGTTGACCCTGATGTTGTTGTTGTTGTTGATTGCAATAATAAAGACGATGAGGAATCGCTGATTGATGTGATGTTTGATGATTGTAACCGCTTCGCATTGGTATCGCTCCAATTCTGTTGCTCATATTTATCGAATGTTGCTGATGCGGAGTTAATTGCATTTCTGCAACATTGCTCGCAACATTCTGGCGATTTTGATTTTTGGCAGGTATTTGGCTTAAATTTGCACAGTAGACAGCCTCCATTAGCCCCGGTAAGACAGTCTTTCCTATAGAAATCAATTCGCTTTTGAAGGAAACACGTTTTATCAATGCCCGCAACGACAACGCTCGTGTTGCTATTGGCATTGTTTTGGCAGCATGTAGCAAAGTTTTTCGTTTTTCTAGTTGTGGTAGTAGCGGTTGTTGTTGGTGTTGTGGTTTTTCTTGTTGCTGTTGTAGTTTTTTGTGTAGCGTAATTCTTTTCCCCTTGTTTTTCATTGGCAGCGATAAAATTGACACAAACTGTCGCACTGTCGCCATCATCACAAAGGTCCATCTGTATCCCAGGCGGTATTGGCCACAGCGTTTTCTCATCTCCTTTCGTCCTTGACGTATCTCCTCTACATTGCTTATAGCTCCCTGTAATAAAAGTGTCAATTCTTTGCGGAATACTTGAAGTTTGCTGTGCCGCAAATTCATTGTTAGAATTTCCAATGTCGTCGTTAGAAAATTTAAAAGGAGACGATGGCGTTGGGGATGATTGTAATAGTGATGAGGGGGATGATGATGGTAACTGCGACGGAAGAGGTGAGCACATATTGTATTGGAAGTGATTGTTTTCTTTGCCATTGTGGCCCTTATGATTGTGTTGCTGCGACAGAGTTGTTGTCGGTATGGCGGCTCCTGCCGCATCGGAGCTTTTCGCCGATATTGTGGAGCAAGGGTGTTCATGGTATTGGTGAACAGTCCCAGGATAGGCGACAAGGGAAACTTCACAATCATCGAGAGCATCGACAGCAATGGCAGCACGAGTGGCATCATCTTCTCGTGAACGGCTTTCGTTTTTGGGAAAATTGAAAATATCCTTCCACCATAAGCATCTTTTCTCCGTCGGAATATGGTCTTTTGTGGTGGTATCCTTTTCTTCGATGTCTTCGTCGTCTTTGTTGTTGCTATCGTCTTCGTCACCGATGGAAGAGGTAGCTGACTGCTGACTCGTCGTCGTCGTTGTCGTCGTCGTCGTTCTCCTCGGAACACACTTCTCGATGTTGTTCGTAAATAGGCTTTTGTGGTATTGCAGCTGGTGCCAGGAATCTGTGGTGCTTTCCTTCGATTTCTTGTCGGTGTTGGTATTGCTGCTGTAGTTGTTGTTGTTATCGGTAGCCGTTGACTGAAAGCAGTAAAAGTGTTCCGTAAGCTTTGAAAATTTGTTATTATTTTGCGGCAGCGTTGGGAATTGCTTGCGAGGGATGGTAATCGACTGCCGCCCTTGTAGAAGAGGTTTACTACGTTGATGATGGTATTTCGATTGGTTTCCTTGTTGATTTTTGTTGTCCTTTGTATAATACAATTGTAGTATCTGTGCTGAGGCCATGTTGTGCCCTAAAAATGAAAGAAAACAAAATTAGAAGATAACGATACAGAACTTGAAGAAGCAATTCAGATGATGAAGTAAACGAGAAAATAAATTGATTGTAAAGTAAATGGCATTGCCGAAGAGTTAGGAAAGGACATGAGCTGAGTGACCCTTTGGGGATTATTTTGCTTTTTCTTCTTTTTACATATGAACATGGTTGAACATGAGGAAAGCGAATGCGAATGTGGTAGCATCAAAATCCTCAAAATGAATTTAAAGGAAGGGTATTATGTGAGATTGTGTAGTGCAACATTCAGACGCTGTAATTTGATATTTTACAGTTCTTGTTTTATCCGTTTTCCAGTTCATCCTGTCTTTGAAATCTGGACCTTGAATAGTCTAATTTGAATACGAGGCATTGAAAGGAAGATAGAGATATGCACGCAACCTAATATTTTATGACCAGCTCTTTAAAGCTGCAAAGGACTACGCAACTAGGTAAAAAAAAAAAATACAAAAACTTGGCGCAACAGACGTATGTGGTCCAGGGCCTAGCTTCTCGCGACCATTCGTGTTGTGCGCGTTATATTTTTCACACAAATGGAAGGGACCTACAGATTAGAGCCATATCCGAAAGGCAAATTGAGAAGCTTTCTCTTGACAGTTATTACTCTCGGACGTTTGTCAGACATTCGCGATAGGTGGGACCGTGAAAAACTTTTAGGTGTTCTCTGGGATTCGAACCTCGAACCTCCCGCTCAGCGATCCAACGCACTAACCACTTGAGCCACGGCGCCCACGCAACTAGCTATGCAATTTTTTTGCATTGATTTGTTTTTCTCTGCAATAGACTTCACACCGTGATAGCTAATCTTTGGTTTTCAAAGCGTTTTCAATGATATCATGGAGAACCATAGGATTCAAACCTAGGTCGGTACTATTTAACATATTTTACAAGAACTACTCAGACGTAGTTCGTAATATTTTTGTGCACTTTTCCTAATTGACGGGTTTTTAACGTAACATGAAGAAAAACGACACCTAAGGAAAAACGACACCCGGTTACATTATATTCCAGCCAGTTTGCTGCTTTTGATTGTGATGCCCCTATTTATCGACCTCAAAAAGCAAAGGACACATCGTAAAGAATTTACAAGGCAATGACCGATTCATTGGATGTCATCAAGGACATGCGCTGTTGTGCGGTTTCTTAAATCTCATGCTGGAACTGATAGTCCATATGGCAAACTACAAAGTAAACGACACTACTCTCAAAAAACTCCGTCCATCTGCTGGGACTCTTTTTGTGGGAAGTATTCTGCGGTATCATCGCCTTAACAAAAGCAGTGTCCCGTTAAGGCGCTAATAAGTTTTCTGCAGTTTTTTTTACTGAGAGACGGTAAGAAGACCCAAAGCTAGTTCAGGTTCTGTAAAATTCTGATCTAGGCCTTGCCTAGCAATCGTATCAAATATCTCGTTTTCCAATCATCCCAGTATATCCTACGACCCATACAAGTATCAAAGAGTTCAGCCTTGCAACCGAAGAGTAGTCTTCAAAATATTTTGGATAGCACAGCCTGGCTGTCCCTACAGATGTATATACTTTCACCCTATTTACCTATTTCCTGCAATATAGGATTGCATAAATCTCCGCTCGAAAGATACGTGCATATTTGTCAAGCGAGAAGTGCGAACTCGTGTTGTCGTCTTCCACTGCCATCGGATCCTTCACTGGTCTTGGAGCCTACCATAAAAATTTATTCAAACCATTCCTGGCGTCGAGTTTAATCCGAGCTAGTCCTGAACATAAGAAATATCAGTCATAAATTTACGTAACAACTAAAATACTGATGTCGTTTCGTCAGGACTAGGTCATCCAAATTGTGTGGATTATGCCAAAGGCAACCTCGCCTACGACGATGCATTGCTTTAATAGTGCTACCTATGATATGGGTTTCAAAACAAGGTTGATTCAGCAGTTCATCTAGGCCTTTGAAGTTTAGGCCGAAGGGCAGTCACATATTCGCGTAAGTGCCGTGCTTCTACTGTACAAGCGACGCAAGTCGCTGCCTTGTCACAGAGGTACATATAGATGCCGCATTTTTTTCTGAAAGCACCTTTACACAGCCAGAGAACTGAGAGCGCTTCAGACTTTACGGACTCGACATTTTTCGACCAAAACAGTTTTCTGCCAAGGGTCCCTAGAAAATGTTTTGCTATCGCATTCTACATGCTACAGAAGACATCCTTCATCTTGAATCACCGAGCACTGAACCTGCTTCAGTATTAAGGGTACTTTGTATGAAATTGTTAAACAAAGTCTCATAAAAACAGCCTGATTATACATATGTAAGTCTCTAAGGAATTACAATTTTTTTTTTAATTTCTCTGTAGAAAGCACTTAAGGACTAACGCTTCTGATGCCTTTGAAATAAGATAACAAATAAGATTTATAACCTCTGTGCTTTATTTCAAAGCTATTCCTATGAAAGCTGTATTTCGTACACTCACCCAGTGTAAGCTTAGTAAGCTTTGTCGCGGCCATTTCCGGTTGCAATAAGTTTATGTAAAGCTTTATGGGTACTTGAAAATTTTATGGGAAAGCTTAACTTATTCACAACAATTATGATGTCTGAAGGACGTTTCGGCAGATGCTTGGTTGTGTTTAAAATATGCGGCTGACGTGTCCCTCACAGCACGTGGTATTTTCACTGGCAGAGCTTTGTGGACTAGTGGACTAGTGCTTTGAAGCTGCAGTAGCCACAGCTGTGTCATAAGCAAACCCGTTGTGTATTTTGTTACGCTTTAATTAAAATTTATTGCAGCAGGTGTCAATTTCATTGCAGTTATGTGCGAGTTGTGTAGGTTTCAATTGAGAATACACTGCCAACTTCAGCATAAACCAAAAGGTAAAAAAAAAACAGTACGAGTGATGCACCTTAGACCATAATGCTCAGATTCAATTCTGGTGCATTGCACTATCAAGCAGTTACCAGCTTTTGATGTAGTAGCTGGAGAAACCTCAATTTTTCTCTTGATTTTTCTCGCCTCAATACTTGGGGGCATGCTAACTGTTCCCTCGTGGGGAACAGATGACAACAGACCTGAGAGCAAACTGAAGCAAATCAACTTGCGGTGAGGTGGAATATCATCTCAGCAAGTTCCCGTAGCTCAACATTCATAAGGGGACTTAGCAATCTGCAGATTGACCAAGCTACTGTCAACCAAATTGACCAATTTATGATCAGCGCAAGGCACTCCACTAGTGTTCGGACGCCAAGAGATGCCGAGGTATGTAGATTCGAATTCGGATTCGGATTATAGGGAGGCTTCGAATGCGGGTTTCCCGGACATGACTTAGCTAGACCAGCAGAGTGGGGAAGTTTAACCCCTCGGTCGGAATAGACCGCTGGAATATTCGCTTTGGATTACTGGAAGGATCGAGATTCGAGTCCCAGAATGCACCAAAAAGTTTTCATATATCGCGAATGCCAGATTTCCGAGAGTAATAACTGTCATGAGAAAGCCCTCTCGGACAGGCTGGTTCAACCAAACCAACCGATAGAATTCAGTTATAGTACCACTACTTAAGAGGGAAACACAATGGACCAACTGGCCCCCGTGAAAGCACCTTCTACAGGTGCGCGTCCCTCCAACCATAACCAAGCCCTTTCGGATATGGATCTAAACTGTAGGTCCCTTCCATGTATGTGAAAAAATATAACATGCACAACACAAACGGTCGCGAGAAGCTAGGACCTAGACCACTTTCGGTCTGTTGCGCCGAATATGTACTTATATGCGCCAAGAGTGTGGTGAAGATACAACTAGACCACCTTGCTGGGTCCCTTTTTATTTCTCTTAGATCGAACAACTCTCTGGATTTCTCCAGCAGCAATTTCGCTTACTTACTGGCCTTACTATTCATACCATAGGACTCTATAAAACCGATCCTCACTTCAGAAATGTGAGGCCTGTCGTTAAAGCGTTACCCACCACCATCTCTCTCAAAATTCTTGGTCAGTCTTAACACTTTTCATAGGTCTTGTGGAGCAGCCCATATGAGGTCTAAATCAAAAAGTTAAGCTTGACTAAAACTATCGACGCAACTGATGATGTCATGTGGAGAATTCCCCGCTAGCCTGGGCGAACGTCGTAGTTTAAAAATTTTCCTGGTCACTATAACATTCCCAAACACTCAAGAAACATAGAAACTTGTCACAGTGATCAGAACGTTTATTGTCATACTGTCTCACTTTCCGCCAGGGGACGTAAAATTCCGTTCTCTGTGAGTGAGCAACACGCCCTTTCGAGGTTATAAAGAACCCTTTTAAACAGAAAAAAAAGCATTTAAAGATTTTCTCAATTACAATGATGCTGAAAGGATTTCGAGATTGCTTTCATTCAATTAATAAATCCCTGATTACATTAATTTGGAATATCCTTGGAGTAGTGGCGCTCAAGAACAATGAATCTAAGAAGGAATAGATTGCCTTCCATTCATTTAACGTCATTACGCCAGAAACCTGCCTGTGTTTGGCCAAATGTTTATTTATTTTTGTAATTTTTATTTTTATCCTCAAAGAACAAAGGATACAAGAAAAATAAAACTGGAATGTGCATAAGCATGCTCTATCCAAATGGAGGGTAGAAAGTCACCGCCACTGCCATCTCCACCACTACCACTACCATCATGCCTTGCACACGAAAATTTAAAAGGCAAACAAACAGTAAAAATAGAGGACTAAACTTATATTTTGAAATTTTACTTGCTTTTTGCATAACAAACTTTGAACGAAACACAAGAGGAGTACAGACACCGACATACCTACACATGCACGCGAGCACAAGGACACGCTGGGAAGCCAAAATGAATTTGGTCCTTTGTAATGGTATTCTTGGCTGGTAAAACGTCGTCGTTTATGGAATTGTCAACTTTTGTTGTTTTTTTTTTTTACTTCTCTTCCTTGTTTGGCAATTTTGTATGTGTGTGTTTTTTTTGGGGTTAGTTTAACCCTTACTTTGAAGGAGAACTGTCACAGTGGAAGCTTAGTTTGTAACATCCTTTGGCATCGTTTGTGATGGGCGGAACTGAGGTCTTTCAAGTCGAACAAACTGGAGCCAAAATTCTTTTAAGTGGAAATTGTCTACCGGAATGGGGTGCACCGCGTGATCTTTTGAGCTTACTCCAATGTCCATGTAATGGGGCAGTGGGTGGTATTTACAAATTGCATTACCCTATGCGGAGTGACATTTTATTTGAGCATGTATGAATATCTAACTTCATTTTCTGGGGTTCTCTTTGCCTTGGACTTTTGGCTACTAGCTACCTTATTGCATTCTTTAACAATATGTCTCGCTCATTCCTACATTTCGCACTGTGACGCCCTGAACTAGACGTTGGTGTTGCATATCCTTTCCGGATGCCAGCATACATTGTAACCAGGCGCATTTTTTCTGCATCTGGCTGGCTTGATATTTGGAAATGAACTCTGTTCTCCCCATCTGGGAACGCAAGTTGCTAGACAGATTTCTGAAAGATCGTGCCACAAATGCTGACGGTGTATATTATTTCAGGAACAATGTTCAAACAGTCACATAACAGTACGTCTCCTTTCAACATCGAATATCTCCCCATGATCACTACGAACCTTAATGGTGCAGCGAACCTTCTTCATTGTCGTCATTCTTAGGAAAACGAGATTTTCCCATGGATTCCAAAACTAGACATAGCTTTGCATAGCTTCCCATAAAGGGCATAGAATTTCAAGGATCTTTTCCAGAATCAGCCATATTGTGAAAAGTTGGACAATGGTTCTGGTGGCCCTGGTCTAAAACCGCACTGATCAGAACCAATCAAGTTGTTGACGAATAGTTTTAGACGTCCTTAGGAGACTTATTTCTCCTTAGTTGGGTTGGAATAGTTTAAAGGATCTCCTTTCTTCAAAGTCAGCTAAAAGATGATGGTTTTCCATTCCACGGGCATTCATTCGTCTGAAAATACTTTAGGTGAATACGTCCTACCATCGGCTTTTGAGAGTTGGTCTAAAAGTCCATCTATCCAGGACTTCAGCAAAGCTATCGCTATCTTTTCTCATTGCGGACTTGTGGGTGGGTGTCTTATCGATTACGTTTCACTCCTGGCGAGGGTTTTACCACTTTGAGCAACTTGACATCTCTCGATTAAGGAGGCAATGAAAGCTATGTATGTATGTGTCGACTCAATAAAATCATATTTCGGCACCGTGGACATAATCTTCGACCGGGAGGACTATATCGTAAGCTCAATGAGAAATATTCCCTGCTTATGATGCCCGATGATATGAGCTCTATCGCCGTGTCCAGCAGGATTTCTAAAAGGTGTCCAGTTTGCATCACTTGTACGGTGCTGTGTCACAGGTCAATTGAAGGCAAGGCTATCTATGTTGCGCTCACTAGAGCTAGAGATCTCGTAGAATATTCCTCTAACTCCGAAACCAATATTTGGTGTGAATTTGACGAATGTCTTGTATTGCATCAATTATTACAAAGTCTCTTAAGAAGGAGATATGATCTTTTTCCGATCCAAACTAAAAGAATACAAGAAGCTACTTCGCCTGTTGACAAGTGCATTATGAAGATTTCTGTGAAAAGATGGAGGCACTCGTTGAAACCAGTAGGCTGGTTAAAGTAGGCTCATTAAAGTGCTCAAAAGGGGCAAACCAATCAAACTGGGATCACTTAGAAAATCAGACGGTACCTATACTGAGACGAATTTTCTAGGAAACTAGATAACGACTGAGTGAAAATTTGGACCAATTACACAGGCTCAGCCCTGGGAACAGATGACGCTATCAAACTTGTCTAGCATCCTTCGATAGCTTTAAGTCGCCTGGTACCGATGGAGTGTACCTAGCCCTGCTGCACCAGGGTACTACCAACTCCGAAAAGAATATTCACTGCGTGTCTGGCACTCGCATAAGTATATTCCGATACTTTGGCGAACCGTTTGAATGGCTTTTACCCCAAAAGTGATGACATCTTCATAGACATAGAGCGACTTTGCTAGATAACACAGGGTAGATGAGACATTGGTATTCTGGATTAAGGCAGTGCTGATGAACACAACTTTGGTTACAGATACCGATTGAAGCCGCTGTGTTATGGCGGTTGTAAACCATCTGTGCTAACGCGCAGACAGCTCTAGATATACATAACTGATGAATGGTAGACTAGCAATGGGCGTCGGTCAACCCTCTAAAATCTAAGGCTGTTCTCTTTACGAGAAAGATGCATGTGACCGGTCTGACTCAGCTAGCGCTAAAGGATGTCAGTATCCAGATCTCCAAAGAACTTAAATATCTAGGAGTGATTCTAGATACGGAACTTCTTTTGACAAAGCCTGTCACGTAGAAGATGTTAAAAATGTTCTCAGCCTTTTTGTAGTATAAGGATCCATTTGGCAAGACATGGGGCTTATCACCAAAAACAGGTCTTTGGATTTATACGGCAATAAGACCTTCTCTAACACTACGCGTCGATCGTTTGGTGAAGGGGGCTCTCGCGTAAGTATATATGTGACTGCCTTCTGCACTAAACTTCCTCTGCCTCGGCTGCATGGAAGCTTTTCTGAGCACGCCTGGCCCTGCTCTAGACGCTCTGCTTGATTTACCTCCCTTTTTTATGTATTTCATGGATTGTTCTATTAAAGCAATCTACCGTCTCAGACGAGATGGCTTCTGGTATCATTCACACTGGAGTTTCGATGACATTCGGCGACGCTTATCTTACGACCCTGCTTCCATGGACAAGCTGTCTCAAGCAATGACAACGAAACTTCGGCTGCTGTGCAAATTTGGAGTTGTCTTTCCTTGTGTTTAGACGTCTGAGCCTAAAATGGACCGTAGTCGAATCTTCACAGATGGCTGAAAAATAGGTCAAGGGTCTGCCGCGGATGCCTCTGTGGAGACCGACAAAACTAGATTTCACTACTCGTTAGGTAAACATGCCACTGTTTTTCATGCCATCCTAATGGCTACCGACTTTATTACAAAGAATATGACAATCAAACTGCGCTTAAGGCCTTGCTCAACCCTTTAGCCTCCAATATAGTTCGAGAATACAAGAACTCTTTAAACTGGTCGCAAAGCGGAACTCTCTGAATCTTGTCTTGGTTCGAGGTTACACAGGGATTGCGCAAAATGAGAGATTGCTACGCGAGGCCCAAAGGATGTTTTCTTAGGATCCGTACCTGCGCTGGGTCTTCCGCGGCCTCGGTCAGGGCCTCCATTGATTGCGGGTGTCTTTTTTTAAACACAATTGTGTGTGGCACGGCTCTCCAGGTGCAGGTGAAATAAACGAATGCTCCCGAACGTTTGTAAGAAATCAACGGCATTCTTACTGTCTCTCAGCAGGCTGGACAGCTTAATGATGTTCTCACGTGAAATTTTCTTTTTGCTAAACATCTTAATCTGCTGGACTTAGGATACACTACAGTCTGCGACGCTTGTGGAGAGAGCAACGTTGCTTCGGATCACTTCTTCTGTTATTGTCCTGCCTTTCCTCGAATCAGGTGATCTTATGTGGTGAGTGGTAAGGGTAATAATTCTCCGAAAGTTGAGAAAATTCAATCAAGATGGATTACCATCGACATTGGACGGGGGCGTCTGACAGCGACAAAAAAAAGAGACCGCGGTGCTGATTAAAGGCTGTTCAGCTAACAATTATAATATTAGCTACTCGCAGTTGATTTCTGCTGTATCTACAACTCTTGTATTCTACTTCAAGTCAGTTGTCAAAGTTCTGCACTCTGGTGGAAGTAGAAAGAGGTTTTTAAGCCAGAGCCAATCTGATTATCCTCTGCTGGACACCAGGGCTATGTATGCATAGGTATACTGCAGGAAATGAAAGCGAAGCTTACAAGTAAGAAGTTGGGTCTAAACGAGTCGCAGGCTCCCTTTTCTAGCGGATCCCAATCAGATCTCTAAGAAGAAAATAGAAGGTGAACCCCCGTTTGAGCGGAATGACGCTGGGTTTATACAAACACATGTGCAACAGCCAGGACGCTATAACCCGCCTTTAGCAAGAAGAGATCAATTTCTCTGGTGAAACTTAGTGGTTTTAACACATGTGCCATCTCCAGCATACATAACAACTGCGCACTGTGCCATTCGTGTGGAAATCCTCGATGCACAGGACAACGAATTTTGCAGAAGCTGCATGGACAAGGAAGGAATTTAATCTGTTCGCCACCTGCTGGGTGTTTCTTCCACCCTATCCATCAGAAGAATGAGGATTCTTGGTATTTACTTCTTCTGGAACTGGAGGACTTAAGTAATGTTGAGCTAATGGAGCTCCTGAGATTCATATGACTATGTGGGTGTTTGCGACACAGCGGCTATACCTTTTGCAGTGCTCTCGGGTTAAGTAAATAGACACAATGGACTCAAACTGTTGGTCTAAATGAGTAGGGACTCTATTAGTCACAAGACACCCAATTACCTAGCCTAACTTAACTTGCTTCAAGTTTTGATTGACCTCAGATTCAGAGATACTCGTGTACGGAAAAACTTAGAAACACTCCCTTAATCCATAAACTACCTCCTGTCAAAAGTGTATAACATCTATGTACTTACCATATCGTCTGCATTAGAGCGTTAGGGTACAACACGTCCTAATTACATTTGTCGGAAATCTGCAACAATAAAAAAAAAGCTCATTTAAATCGTTTTGCCTCTGTATAGATACGCATACAAATATCGTAGATTTTCTTTTACTAGATACATGACAAGCAAAATCGATTCCACAAAATGTGTAAACAAAATCAAGCCAATTGGACTAGATAAATTGTAGATTTTTCCACCCCGACTACGATTACTATGGGGATGTTCTTCCACTCAAAGCCGTGAAAGTAATGCAAAACAAACACTCACATACACAGAGTCTGTTTGCTTCGATCAAATACCAAGTAATCAGCGAGCCGGGGCTTTGCATGAGTTGCTGTATCTTTCTCTTCAGTAATTAGTTTGTTTTACATAAAAAAAAAGAAGCAACATTTTCTAAAACATAGCAAAGTGAAGCATAAAATTGCGGATGCAGTTTGTTAGACGAAATTTACTTTGCGTCTCTCCTGCTTTACAGCCTGAAGGCACGAACTTAACCTACCCAAGTGGTTAGATGGTTAGAGTGGAATTCGTGATCGAAGTAATGAAACTTACACAATTTCGAAGATTTTCTCAGCTGGCAAACAGACATGGTTTTCTAACTGAAAATGTTTGCTCTTTGCTTTCATAGTACATATGGAGATGTGTGTGTATCTAAGGGATAAGGGATCATCCTGATGGAAAGCCCTTTATAAGTGACTACGTAATTTGTAGCACATGGGTCGCACCATCTCAAAACTGATCCATCTTGTCCATTCTAAGACTTAGGATATGGCCACAGTTGGGTTAAATCAGTTCACTTAATTGAATGATAAAATTCCTCACTGTGATCAAGCGCCGCTTCAAGATATTTACGCGACAGGAAAGAGTGTGCAACCCAACCTCGGTAGAAACTACGGAGAGAGTAGTTGCCATCAAGGCACAGAGGACGTACATATGATACCAGCTCCATGCTGGCAAACTCAACAAGTTAGGCAGAACCAGCATTATAGGCAGAACCTATACTGGGCATCGAGTCACGTCGAACCAAACTAGGGAGAGAACTTCCAATGTTAGGCAGGCAAAAGCACCGTGCAGGAGCTACAAATGGAAAAGATCCAAAGCTTGCACTAACTTGAGTAGAAAAAGACTTAGAATACTTACGGGCTTCCTCAAATATAAGGCGACTGTCGGTTCTTTTTTCCCCGATTCTGCAGATTCGTAGCTACATAGGTACGCGGTTTTCGCATCACGATATTCACAAAGGAACATGGAAATCTGCTGATCAATCAACCGTCGACCAGGTTTACCACACTGCGATCGAAGCAAGGCACTCCTTTTATGGATGACGAAAAGGTCCGAGGAGCCAGAACAGAGTCGGACCAGTAAATTTTTATAGCCAAGATACGGTTACGGATATCCCGAACACTGCCAAGACAAGGAAATACTGTGAGGAAGTTTGACGTAGGACGTCTACAATCGTAAGAGATCGCCAAATCCTTTTCTGATCGAGTATTGATGACCAGTGGCAACATTGCAATAAAGACATCAGAGATACCGCCATTGACGTGTGGTGTTTTACTTGACCCGTTTGACGACAAATGCCAGCAAGCACCTGCAGTTGAAGCACAAATGTGCGCTACATAGAAAGATTAGAGCTCCTCGTGAGCTATACGAGCAGAAAAGGAGAGACAAACACCCACTTTTCATTAGGAAAAGCAGGAGCATGAGAAGCACGCGATCGAGGAAATAAAGAGATGCTACTGCAGGAATGAGGGTCGGTAAAAAGATCTTGTCCAGGATACAGTGCCCAAAACGAAGAATACAAGGACGCAGTCGATGCTGAGGATCCCCCGATGAATGGAACCTTAGCATTGTTTGCCCGATCCTCAAGTAATAATACCCTCCTAACTGCGCCAACTATGGAGGCATCAGTTTTATTTACATCGCATATATGTATGTATGTAAGAACCTGATCGATCCATATCAGTGTGGTCCATCGTGCATGGATCAAATATTCACACTACGGCAGATCGTGGATAAAATCCTGAAGCTTTACATCGATATCCACAACCATTTCAGGCACGGATGACAGCATGCATAGCGTTTAGACACCAATGCTCCGGCCTGGAAAATCTTCGATTCCGAACCCGAGGGACGGCGCAATAGAGGAAGGCCGCGACTCAAGAAGACCTCAACCAACTTGAAGTGCGAAACTGGAGACAGCTAGCTAAAGATCGAGATGACTGGAAACACTTGTTGGTTCAGGCTCTGGCCTACCCTGGACCATAGCGCCAACTTAAGGAAGTAAGGGTTAGGAGCCTATCGACATTTACGAATGAAGTGGAACTGGATTGATCACACCAGACGCTGCAAAGAAAATTCCTTTGTCAAATGTGCTCAATCTGGGTAGCCCTAGACAAACGCGACGTAGAATGGTAGAAGAGGAATCTATGTAGATCCTTAGAAATGACCCCAAAGCTATGAACTGTATCTCACGAGGGTTGAAAAGACCTACGTAGTAAGCAGTACGATGAACATAAAGAAAAATTGGTACTTTTCCCCATCTGCCTGGTTTCGGTTCATGATATCCTCTTTTAAAGAAATTTTCAATAGATTCCATTTGAATTTGAATACTAAGGTCAATCCACTTGGTATAACCAAGCTTATCACAGATACTCTCAACAGACCCTTAAATACTTGTAAATCATAAAATAATTTATCTGCATGTGCATCAAGGTGAATGGAACAATGTGACATTTGTGTCTGAAACTGAATCCATTGTATGACGTCTGTTCTGTTCAGATTCAAGTGGATACATGTGAGATACATACAAGCACAAGAAGAAACACAAGAGCAAGTGCAAAGGTCTTATGGAGATCCTTCCATTCTACTGGTTATGCCAATGACAATTGGTTCTTATTGATTTGCACTTTAACGTAAAAGATACACTCAACTGAAAGCGGAATCAATAATTGAAGGACTTTGTGAGAGGATTTCTTGTTTTCAAGTAGCTGTGTGCAATACAATGTCCTCAAAGGAAGTGTCATTCTTTAAAGGAAGCTAATCGAATCGGGATGCTTTTTAGCTTTATGGAAACTTTTTTAAGCTTCTAAAATGAATTATTTTAGTTTGCAGGAATTGCACTTAAAGTAAAAATTAATGAAAAATTGTGTTTATGTGTATGTCCCTGTGGTTTCCTTTAAAACAGCAAGTATGGCAGCAATTTTTAAAGGCGATAGTTATCATAAGACTGCAAATAATCGAGCGAATGTTAAGGATCGAAGCTTGAAAGATACGCTTGGATGGGTTATACTCTTTAAGGCGTACTCATATCCCTTTTCGGGGCGCTTAGAAGATTACATACTAGTAGCCATACGGAAAAGTTGGGGGATTACCTTATCATTAGACAAAGAAGATACAAAACGAGGTTACCCTTTACAGAAAAATGATGTATCTACACTGTGCATTGCCTTTGACAGTGCTGGAGACGAGTACACTGCAAAGGCTTTGAAAGATAGAGGTATTGGTTGAGGTTAGAAACGTCCCTCAAGGTTAAACGAAATTTTGTTGTACCCCCACCTATATAAGTCTTTCTCTAACACGCTATTCGCTCACACCTACTATGTGCCCTCGTCATCAACCTAAGTAACACAGGCTTTCATCTTATTGTTTATGCAAATAACCAGCTGATCAGATTGGAGAGCAAATATCAAAGCTTTATGTGTGACTAATATACGGAGCTCGACCATAAAATCTAGAAGACAGCATCTAGATAGATTGTTTGTTAGTTTTTTGGGAGCGTGAGGATATCCTCATCAGGTAGGCCAACGCTTAGGCCCGTTGTGCTACCCTCTAGGGAAACTGTCTGGTCGAGAAAGGTAAAAGGAGGATTGCATGTGAAGTGAGGTTTAATTTGGGGATAGAGAACTCCAGGATTTTTCCGGAACTGTAACGTCTAAGATAACTCAGCACGGGCAGGACTTATCTTCCCAGGTGTTTGCGTCTTAGCTCCTCTATTGCAAGGCATTTGCACAGAAAGTGTTCGAGACTTTCTTCCTCTTCCTCGCTTCCCCGGGCAAGTGATAGACGTCACCAGTCCTAGTCTGTATGCACGTTTATTCAGATTGATGTATCCGGCGTACAGTTCGACCATCTGTCTTAATTGTTTTCTGCTTAGATTGACGGGCAATATATCCATAGTTCGCGCCCCCTCCCTCCTCAGTTCATCCGCGGTTTCATTCCCTGGTATATTGCAGTATATTTCCTTGCATTCCTTTACCAATTTCGAGGCAGTTCTTGAGTTTGCTAGTGCCATTAGGGCTGCTTTACGTTCCGCTCTCTGCATGACATCACTAACTGTTCCAGATGGACCGTGTGATTAAGAAGAGGCCATCGGCAGTAGACCCAGCTCACGATTCTCCATCGATGTGTGATCCATCTGTATATACTTCAATTCTAACCTTTTTTGAAATGTCAGTGCCCTGCTGCCATTCCTCGCATTTGAGGAGTCTAACTGTATAGCTTTTATCGAACTGATATTCCTTACTTAAAAGGTCGCTCGCCTTACTTACTAGCTTTGGATTCAAACACTCTGAATTTGCCTTCAAATTTAGGTTAAACAGTTGAGAAAGCAACTAACGTCTATCCCATTGGAATAACACTCAGGACAACAGAGGGGTTAAAAAAGCCGTCCGACCCTTCCGCAAAAAAGCAAGAGATATCCTCAAATATAGAAAAGATGACATAAGAAGCCTTGTAACCTTCCTTTCTGGTCCCTATCGGCTCAAGTATTTCCTCCATAAAATGAGTATTACTGAGGGTATTATCAACCGCCTGGAATCTTTCTGGACTCACAATAATCTACGAGCTCAGTTACTGCCCTAGGTATTGGTGGAAATATCGACGTTTAAGGGAAGTAGACCCGCCAACGGTTTCCCACTTATGCCGTCTAACCTTGGCTGCTTAAATTCAGGACTGCTTATCGTAAAGAACTGTATCGTCGCGCCCATGGTTCCTGGATGGATGATATGAGTATCCTGTTTTCCGAATGTTAAATTTGGAGACCTTTTGAAGTGGTCATGGTACTTTTAAATTCCTGCATGTTCACTTAGCTACCTTTACTCCCTTACGACTCCCGCGTCAGTCTGTCGTTTACATAAATTTAATAACCTCTCAATCCTTTACTCTTCCCCTGGGACCTGACACAGAAGTTAAGGTGTACATTCTTCATTCGAAACCTCCAAGGGAACTTGCTTTGAAAATGTATTCGCCCATTTCTGGAACACCACCAACTGCAAGTATATGCCGAAAAAAAGAAACCTGTCCTGCTATGCTGCTATGCAGCATCCGCAGCCAGCCCACTCACCCCATTTACAGTAACAGATGCTACTTTAATACAGCCACGTTAAAAACGTAAATAACGGGAATTATTTAACGCACACATAATTCCCAGAGAGAGCAAGAAACTTTTGTCAATTTCAGAGGTGCATTGTGTAGCAGCGGTCTCTCCCTTCCTTTTCGTCCTCCAGTGTCGAGCTGCATCTCTAGCTCCGGCTCCTTTGTCATAATTTATTCACCAGAATATGGAATTAAGTCGGTCATGTTCAGGCTTATCCGCATACATCGCAATGTATGCATGTACGTTCCACTGAGATGGAGGGTGGTGCTCCTTCAAGTGTTCACACCTACGGCACATATGGGCCTGACATACTCATACATGTATCTATGCACCTGCATAATCGTCTTGTGCAGTGTACAGTGGATGTGTTACAGTCTCTCGCCGATATGAGTCTCATCTCTGCTTTTCTATCTCGCTCTCTCGAGACATAAGCCTTTTATCTGCCTCGCCTTTTTGGTTCGACATCGGCATAGACTGCCCGCGGCAAGGGCGGTGTATGGCTCTTTTCATCCAGTAGCGGCCTTGTCCGGTGTATAATAGATTCCAAAGTGAAGTGCCGGATGGGATGGGCGGGTGCATGTAAGGCACTGCATATGCAACATATTATTGTCCTTTAACTCGATTACTGCAGTTTACTTGGTTATAATCGTTTTTGTCGCCATCACGTCAGGAGTGATAATTGAAATTGTGATAAAATTTTCTGACTGAAATCAGCTGTTGCAGGGACCAAGAAAGAGTTTCAAAAGTGATCAGAGTGCCTTTTAAAGTGCTGATTAATTATTAGGCATTGCGAGCGGTGGGTGATAATTTAACGATGTATGCTTTCTTCTGGGAGTGACTGGGGACAAATGAAACAGGATGTCATCGGAGGACAAAATGACACGTCAATTGACTGTCTAAAACTGAAGAGTGTGTGATACCTGACTTTTCTTGTGTTTATGAGTGGAGTCAATCCAGAATCTGAGCCATGAATGGATTTGAAAGGGTCCTTCATTAAGCATTTCCTATCTTTAAATTTAAATAACACAAAGCGTGTGTTAGATATCATCTAAATTTTTTATTCGTTTGAAAGGCCTATCGATGCCATTATGTTTGGAATATAACATAGTTCAAATGTCCACCGCGGCTTCTCTGGGTGGCGCGCAACCGAAATGTCGAATTTTCCATGACTCTGGCGCATAAATCAGGCTGAATTTGACCGATGGCATGGGTTATGTTGGCTTTGAGGGCCGCTGTGGTTTGTAGCTTATTCGCATAGACCTGCAACTTCAGAAAACCCCACAAGAAAAAGTCTAACGGGGTCAAATCGCACGATCTCGGTGGCCAGTTCACATCACCTCCACGTGAGATGACCATGCCCTCGAATCGCTCGTGCAGAATTTCCAATGTGGCGTGAGCTGTGTGGCACGTAGCGCAATCCTTTTGAAACCACATGTCGTTGGTGTCCATATGATCCAATTCAGGCCAAAAGAAGTTGGTAATCATCGACCTGTGGTCTGCGAAAGGCCGAGTTCTTGTGAGCGACGCGAAATCGACTGCTTCGGATTCTCCTACACACTCTCACGGACAGCAGCGATGTTTTCGGCAGATCTTGCGTTTTGTCGACTTACGGTTGTTGGTTGATCGTTTACTGAATCAGTGGACTCAAATTTATCCACCACACTGCGAATAGTCCTCTCGGAAGAACATTATGGCGACCGTAAAATGGGCGATGCTCGCGGAACGTTGCCCGAACAGAACACCCATTTTGATAAAATAATTTTATTATTTGCACGTGTTGTTGAACGCTAAATCCGTCCATGGTGATTTGGCAAAACAGGCTGAATAAATGATAGCTAATTTGACAGATGTATCTTCAACAATATGGCCGCTATCAACTGTCAAAGTTCGGAAGTCCCTATTGGAAGACCCTTAAGTCAAAATGTAATGCTTCAAACCAATGAGGGATCTGGTGTTGTTGCCTTTGTGGAAAGCGAAATTATTAGTCTCATCTTTTCCGTTGGACAAATATGCTTGTCTTTTATATCCTTATCGCAACCCTGATGGTTTGAATTTAGTCGCAAGACTGAACTCTCTGACTCTTGTCTGGGTCCCAGATCACACTGATATCATTGCGGGAAATGAGATCTCCGATGAAACTGCTAAACATGGCTCAGAGGACGTTTTCTCAAAACCGTCCACCGTGAGAGCGTCCTCAAATTTCAACGACCCTAATCCTTGGACGTTTGAAAATGATGATTGATTAACCTCTTGGTGAATAGAACACATGTCTTTGAGGGATTAACTCCCAGTTCCTTACTGCTGACCCAATTAATGTTCCCTTAGGACTGCCACATCGGCAACATTGGCCGCCTCGTTAAACGCTTTAATCAGTTAAATTTTTTACATAACGTAATTATGAAATACATTGCTAACTATTCCCCAACGGATTTTTTTTGTCCTCCAAACGTAACGTAACGCAAACGTAATATCATGATCCATTCAGTTCCGAGAGCTGATGAATATGGGAACAAAATTGAAAAGCTCTTAAACCTTTAACTTTATCTGCTTTAAAATAAATATTCCAACAGGAAACTAAAAATCCTATTTGCTACCAAAAAAAAAACAGCGCAATACCCACATACTCGTAGCTGCCAAAAAAATAGTGAAGCAAAACTAAGCCAAACCCTATACGTATACATGCGGCAATAGTATCTCGAGTACACACGTTGTACTCGACTGCTGTGGCACAGATACGTATCTGGTGGAACTCTATCTCGTTATTCCAAGTTTACTGTGTTTTGCCACCAATCATTGAAATAGAAAAAAAAAAAACTTTAAATCGAGGTTGATATTTGTATCTGCATTGAGGCGATATACTCGTATTTATATTTTTTTCTTTTCATTCTCGCTATTGACCGAAGGGCAATCGAATGTAATTAAGGTTAAAATATATATTTTTTTTCTGCTTCTCCTTGTTGATAGAATCGATGCAAGGATGATGAAGCTCGTTTATGACATTACTAGATATTATTGAAAGGATTTTGTTTGGAAAAAAAGCCAGAATAATTTTCAATTGAATTTCGAAAATATTATCGGATGAATTAAGGGGTTATTCATTTCTAGGTTTGGATTTCACATCCTTGCTTTAAAGCATCTGCCAAATTCATCTGTCATTTGTTGTGACAGACAGTTGTGATGCTGTGACTGCTCCGTGTCAGATACGAGAACTTACGGAAGATGGCGCTACATTCCGATGTGGATACGGGGCTCAACCAACAAGCGTCTTCTGCTAGCTCGATGTTTGGCTAGCTGTCTCCTGTTTCGAACGTCAAGCCTTCCTCTACTGCGCCGTCTCTCCGGAATGGATAGGAAGATGTTCCCTGCCGGACTTTCGGTATAGCTTTCTTACTAAATTGCCTTTTTAGAAACAGCGGTTGCAAATATTTATTATCCATTTGATCTCAACGCTGGTGTCGTTGTCTGTATTGAACTGTAGACGAAGTACCTAACGACCTCAAAATTTTATCTGTCTACGACGGCGTTCTGTCCGGGATGTCGATGTTGGTTGTTCTCTCTTGTTGGCAGTATAAACTTGGCCTTGCCCTTATTAACCGTCGCCATCTTCGCAATTTCCGTCTCTATATCGTCGTCATATGTGAAAGAGTTTTGAAAAATGATGTCTCTGGTGACAACCCGCTGAGTTCTACCATTAGTAACTACATATGTCATCGGCATATGTACAAACTTTTGAAGAATTATGCCTCGCAATTGGTTTCAGTTGACGAACTTTCAAATAATCTTTTTAAGGATGATATTTATCCTTTTTTGATATCAAAAATCTCGATGAGATCATTTCCGACCTTAATGGAGTAGTAAGCATTCTCCGTCAAGCAAGCAAGCTGGGGGTCTCTTTTCTTGTGGATCGGGAAAATGATGCTGGGATTCCATTCATCAGAAATACACTCATCTCACCAGATTTTTGAAATGAATTGGTGTATGCTTTCTATCAGGTCATTTCCAGCTGATTTAAAAAGCCCTTCTGACAGGACATCAGAGGCAGGAACTGTGTTGGTCTTAAGTTTGAATATCGCTATCCTCACTTCAGTTCGATCAGGTGGCTATCATCGTCTAGGTGTAATGCCTAACTTCAGATTGGTTGTGTTTGCCGTTAAATAGTGTTTTTCTATATTTTCAGCATTGACCGTGACTTCGCACAACGGACCGTACGTGGTCCAGGGCCTAGCTTCTCGCAACCATTCGTGTTGTGCGTGTTATATTTTTCACACAAATGGAAGGGACCTACAGTTTAGAGCCATATCCGAAAGGCAAATTGAGAAGCTTTCTCTTGACAGTTATTGCTCTCGGACGTTTTTTTGATGTTCTCTGGGATTCGAACCTCGAACCTCACGCTCAGCGATCCAACGCACTAACCACTTGAGCCACGGCGCCAACTTTTTTGACTGTTACTCCACTACAAGGTTTCCTTCTTCATTTCTGTTCAGGCTTTGTTACCATACCATGCTCTCTATACCTTTATGTAAAACTTCTGAAGATCATTCCTGGAGTGGCACCTTTCTATGTCCTCGATCGCGCTTCTAATGTTCTTTCTTTTTCTTTCCCGGAATCCGACGTTACTCCCGTCTCTTCTGCTCTTAGAGCTCGAGAGTATTTTCCTGGGTCTGCCTGCCGAAATGCCTCGTCAAAGTAGGAGTTTCTTGGTCTGGTAAGAACTAGCACATCCTTTGCGGCAGCGTTGCCCCATGTCTTCGGCCCTTGGTTTTGGCAGCATTGACATCTAGCAAAACTTGCTGCAATTCTTGATTGCTGTGGCATGATGGATATTTTTGGTTACAAACGGTAGTTTTGTTTGATGACCGCTGTTGGAGGTTCGCACATCTAGGGTACTGGATGGTCAATTTAGATAACGATTTATTGATCAGAGGATCGCCATGTACATACGTTCTTACAGATTGATTGACCGATCGTACTACCAAAGATGACCTCCTTTTCCACTGTAACTTAAACATCACCTTATGTTATTGGTACGTCGTCCTTAGGACATTGTTCGCAGGTTTTTTGTACTTTTTGCCAAAGTCTTCCGCTAACAACCAATCCGTACCCAAATGAGCAATCTTCGTTGTACACTTAACAGTTTTTCATCCTTCTTTTGTCCGGCCTATCCCATCACAATTCCTAGAACGCGGACATGTTATGTATGCCTTTTAGTAGTCTAGGGTGTCTGCTAAATATTCACCTGCACGCGGTCTGGTAAATGTCTTTCCAATCATCCGAACTTCGTTATCCTTTTTTCGTTTTGCTGAGTCATCAACAGAAAGATTATCCTTTTCCGAGCGGTTTAGTTCTTGTGAAAGAATTTTTTTTCCATTGTGGGACGGTTAATATCGCGTTAAACCTCCAGGGCCAGGTCCTTTACTTGACTCCTTGGACGGAAATGGCCGGTTACTCCGGTCCTTATTGGCCTATGATCCGAATATACGTATCAAAGCAGCCCATATACAGAGTTCACCAAGTAGTTCACTGCAACTGGGTACGCCACCATTGATTCCGTCAATGAATCACGCCACTGCCTCCTCTGGATAGAAATAGTGCCTTGATGGAACATCCTTTATTTCTAGAACATGAAAGTAAAAGGATATTGAAAGAAAAAGTAAAAGAAAGGAACTATCATTCAAGTACCGCCCCAAAAAAGGACCCTTTATCTGCACACACTTTTCAATCACTTGTGAGACTCGTCATTTTTTTCGATTTTCCTTTTGCCAATTATAACACAAATCAATTGCATTAAAATCTTCCATAATCGACTTCTTTATGAAGCGAAGTTTCCTCGTCCTTTTTTTTGTATTCGCTCTTTTACAACTCAAAGCACTTTCGATTCCCTGGAATATCCTTTAAATTCAATTATGAAACCACTTTACTTTACAAACCCGTTGAGAGATTTATTCAAATTCTATTAACGGGCTGTAAACACGATTACAAGCAACCAAACAACAAAAGTCCTTAACACCAAACTTCCATCACTTTCATACATAGATACCCATGCTTATGCCCATTCCCCCTTGAGATACCTATGTAGAGTTACATACTCATGATATCTGAATGCTTCCTTAACATGTACACATTTTATCATCATCATCATCATCACCAAAACACACACGCACGCATAAACAAATTGTTTCAAAAACTTTCCCCAGAAAATGAAAATTTCTCAAACAATACCGCAAAACATGGTTTAACAAAAAACCAAAAAAAAAAAAAATCGCAAAACAAAAAGAAGACAATCCGCCAACTTTAGCAATAAACCTTTAAAAAAAAAAATTCAACTGATTTCCAATCATGAGCTAGGATCCTAGCTGTGCCGCCCCGATTGCTGAGCCCCTTCCACGAAAATTATAGCTGAACTCAACTCAAGCTATTAATATTTAAATACACTTCTCAGTACCAGGGACACAAGGATAATACACCATAGAACCATACACTCGTTCATTTGATATGAACCCGGCCAAAATCAACATCACGAGGAGAGAAAACTAAGGAAAAAGGACAAATTAGAGAGAAACTTTTAACGATTGGAATTTTCTATTATCATCGATGTCGACAGAGCGGTGGCAAAAGTACACACACATTCTATTCAAAGACGATATTATGAGGATATGAGGATATAAGGGAGAGAATGCAGTAAAGCAGCAGCAACCGAAATCTAGTTAGCAGGATAAGATTTGTTTCGCCCGAACAAAGGATAATAGTAGTACGAGTATGAGCGACAGCTCAACGGAAGCAAAACCAAAGGGAAACAGAAACACACAACCAATGGATAGAAAGTAGAAAATGGTTTAGTGAATTGATATTAGGATCGTGATGTACATTTTTATTATATCCTGCTAATACCTCTCAGCATATAAAGAAGCATACGACAACGAATATTATATAGGTACATCCCCCCAATCGAAGCATGAGAAATTGACCATCGCCATCAGGAATATAGCACTGTGAGACAAACACACACACAATATACTTATGTAAGTATCCTCCATACTCATACCTGCTCTGTCGTCATTTAGAAGAAGAAAACTTACAGATAACAAGATAAGAAGAAGAAAAATCACATGTATCTAGATACATATCATACATACATCAAAGCCACGAACGACTTTATTCCGTTTCCGTTTAGATACCACACATACAAAGCAATATTTTCATCTGGCTGGATGTGTATGTGTGTATGCGCGCAAGGATATATTAATTTATGAAAGTAAAACATGCTAAGAAAATAAGGAAAATAGAAAATAAAACACTCTTCACACTTACCATCATAAGATCATCCAGTTGAAAATTTAATTTCATTCTTCCGCACAAGCTTCGGTGAAGGATCTAATAGGACGACTTTTCTCGCTCAGATGAAAATCGAATTTAATTTAAATTTTGAACGAAATTCGAAACGAAGACGTTAGGCGATGATGCTCTGCAAAGTAGAGATGAAAAGAAAGTCAGAAGTTTATATGAAGTTAATTTAAAAAAAAAATTAATTAAGTAAATGGATGTGTGTGTGTTCATCTTAAGCATGTTTAAGACGTATGAGCACTAGATACAAAACCCTTATCAACACTGGGGGTGAGTACACTTCCCGTAAAGAAAGAGTGGGATATATCATAGACATCACCTACAGGTTAGGTTCAAGTGGGAATTTTCGAATGGTAGCCTCTGTCTATCAACTGTTACTCTCAAAAGCACACGGTGAAGATCCAGGGCCTAGTACATCAACGGGAGATTTTGATGACAGCAAACGAGAAAGAGGGGGAAAGGATGTTTCCACTAAGGAACTCTTTCCTATTTTGGAACAGCAGCAGAGAAACTTTCACGACGTTGTTTACACTGGTACACAGTTCCAATTGGGCCGTACTGTTTGGTGAGTACCTTGCACAAGCTCTTCGACATATTCGAAGTAGAGTCCCACAATGAGCGGCTATGCCGGCTCCTTCTACCGAACGAATTTCCAAGAGGACCCGGCATTCTAGTTAGTGATTGTGCGTCAGGGTAGCTACCCGTCCAAATATCGAATATCGACTACGATTTGAATCTGTACCTGAAATGTACGTACTCTGCACACTCCGGAGGCTGCTCAAAAATTACAAACTATCTTCGCGCAGTTTAAAGCACACATTACTGCGATCCAGGAGATACGTTGGACAAGATATGGAATAATGAAAAAGTAGAACTGCGAGATTTATTACAGCTGCCACAAAGCTCTGCACATGTTGAGATGCGGATTCTTGGTTGGGAACAGGCTCCAGTCAAGAGTCATTGACTGTAAGCCCATCAGCTTTAAGCCTTCTATGTACAACATTAACCTTATACGCCCCTGCCGAAGAAGCTGAAAACGCTATCAAGAAAGAACTTTGTGACTTACTGGACGAAGCCTGGGCCAAATGGGTTGGAAGCCGCAGTGTCACAAGTAAATACTCTTACGGGTCGGGTAAGTTGAAGTGACTGCCAGCCAGTAAACGCCAAAGTAGGTCTATTGTGGTACTATATGGATCATGGGAGGAATTTTCATGCCTGTTTCTTAAAAGAGGGAATTCGCAAAGCTATCTTCTTAAGGTAATATCGAGTTACTTTAGGAATAGGATGTTATGGTTTGAAAGCGATTGATGCCCAAATACTGCAATGTATTGGCAGGCATTCGACAAGAATCAGTGCTAGATCGCGTTCTGAGGAACATCATGTATGACAATGTGCTCAGGTGGCCAATTTCGTCAAGATATAAAGTCATAGGCTTCGCGGACGACAGCACCAGTTGCGATAACCAAGAAAATGGCGAAGAGCTGGTAGAACTTAAAAGGCTAATCAATCTGACGACATAATACCTGACGGTAGTCGCCCAGGAAAAATGGTAGAAGTGTGCAGGGTGTGGATCAGTACGTAGACGATTACTGCTAGTATTTTTAGAAGATTACCTCATCCATAAACAGTGAAACTGTGGTTCGATAGTCTGGTGAAGAGAAGAAATACAATCTTGACAACGTCTCAAAGATCCAAATGACAAACTGTTTAGGAGTGACACGATCAATGGGATCAAGGCCAACAGTAGCTTTGTATCTTCTATCAGAAGACGTACATATACTGCGAAAGCTCGGCGACTAAAACTGCAGTCAGACTAAGGGCTGCTGGTCTCTGGACCTATGGACCCGCCTCCATTCTAAATCTAAATCGGTGGCGTATACCGAAACTGTGGGCGGAAACGAAATACATCATATCTCTCGCTCAATGCAATCGGAAATTCAATATCAGAATTCTTAGCAGAGATGAATGAAATGAGGGTATCTTTGCCCCGAAGACAAACTAGCTATCTATCCTTAATGAATCAAGGATGGTTATCAGTAGCTAGCATCTACTGTGAAGCTCGGGATACAAAGCAATATTTTAGACTGAAGGATAGTTATCTTTCAAGCCAAAACAAGCTAGTGAAATGGAAATGGAAAATAATCAGCATCTATGTGGACCACCAAGCCGCCAAGCCATAAAGGCCCCACAATCAACATTGGTAATATCCAAGCTCGTAAAACTGTGTAAATTAAGACTGATCGAGATTTCAACAGCCCTTCTATCTCCGGATGAAATAGCCAGGAAAGGGTCGGATATGCACCCCTCAAATACTCTAGAGGAGGCTTGTTTACCGCTTAGTACATTGCACAGGGATATAGAAATAGAATCTCTCGAGAAAGCTAACAAACGGTGTTAGATTAGATGGTGTCGATTAGATACATAAGCTGGAAGTAGATCGTTGAGGACAGTCTACAATAAGGAGATGTCTATCAACCTACCCAAGCTATGCCGCAACCATCTACTTCTGCTGGGATGTGAAGCTAAAGTATACTGCATGGAATGATCACAGAACTGACATGTTCCACATTGAAGGGCTCAACGGCGAAACTACCACCGGAAGAAACCCCTGCAACAACGACTGGGAGATGTACAAAACCATCGTAGAGCCTAACTTGAAGGATAAAAGGTAAAAAATGGGCAAATAACCACTTGTTACTAGAACACAATCCAGAGGAGGTTAACAGGGCAATGACGCAGGCCTACGAAAGTAACTTCCCCCTTCTCCTTCTTCATAACCGTCCCACTTTACTGCATCCCTATTGGGCCGCATGTGGGGTTCGTGCGGAGTCCAAACTGCGAGGGCTCTTTACCAAAGCCAAGCGGGATGGAGACTGACAATACTACACTGAGAAGCTAACGGAGTACACTTAAGAAATTAAGCAAACTTTAAGACATTACTAATACTAATACTAATTCTTGGCGCAACGGACCGTATGTGGTCCAGGGCCTAGCTACTCGCAACCATTCGTGTTGTGCGTGTTATATTTTTCACACAAATGGAAGGGACCTACAGTTTAGAGCCATATCCGAAAGGCAAATTTAGAAGCTTTCTCTTGACAATTATTAATCTCGGACGTTTGTCAGACATTCGCGAGAGGTGGGACCGTGAAAAACTTTTTTGGTGTTCTCTGGGATTCGAACCTCGAACCTCACGCTCAGCGATCCAACGCACTAACCACTTGAGCCACGGCGCCCTTTAAGACATAATTTCAGGAAATTCTGTGAGAACATTACATCTGCACCTGTCGTAACCAGGATACATAAGACCGTATCACTAAGCACATTAAAAAAGCAGGATGGCAGCTACGTGGAAAATGAAGAGCAAAGAGCTTTTCTTTTACTAGAAACACAATTTTCGGATAGCACAACACCCAATAACATAAATGTAGCGGAAAGATATAGAAGGCACAGCAGAGAAAATCTGAAACAGCACCGAACATCTGTAAAGAACAGCGGCTAGATTTAGCAATGAACACCTTCCAGCAAAGCACCGGGTGTAGACGGCATCTTTCCTGTCCTACTACAAAAAGGACAGTAAATAATTATGCTGCATCTCCTCGGGATAACTAGAAGCAGCTTGGCTCTCGGGTACATACTGAGACCTTGGAGAATGGCAAAGGTAATTTTCATACCGAAAGTGGGAAAGAAAAACATCACATCAGCCGGACTCCAATCATTTAAAAAACAATGAAAAGGTCATGAAAAACTAGATGAATACCTCTTCACCATAGTCAGCATGCGTAAAGGGTCGGAAAATCCACCGATACTGCACTATACCAACCGACAAGCCTAGTTCAGTAGGCCAAAGACTGTAGAGGAACGATAATCTGCGCCTTTCTGGACATTGAAGGAACTTTCGACAACACATCTTATGAGGCAATCAAGAGATCCCTCAGAAGAAAAGCAATGAATCCAACGACTTCTAGGCCCCACCAGGAGGTTCTCTCTACACAAATCTGGAGCCAAGTTGTAGATGAACTCCTGCAAATGTTAACAAACATCGGGATAAACTGTCAAGGACCACAGTGGTACCATTCACCAGAAGAAGGCAACTGAAACATATGTATACCCATAACACTGAACGGGATCAGAGTAGAACTACAACAGCGGGTCAAGTATCTAGGTTTAACACTAGACAACAGACTTCCCATCACACCATGATGGTCAGGCCCATTATAACTTACTGAACTGAGCATAAGAAGGAAAGCCTATGGAAAGTACAAAGACTACCTTGCGTCTGCATAACAGGAGCTATGAGAACCTGTCGCACAGCAGCACTGGAAATGATATTGGGACTCACCCCTGACACTTTTAGTGCTAGAAAAACTGGCCAAAGTAACCATTCTAAGAACAATCAAAAAGGGCGTTGGGAAAGGAAAATGCATCGCACATAGACAGCAAGAAACACTTTCCAAATACGTCCCGCTTTTAGCCCAGAGATGACATGTTCAAGAGATACTGCTTCCAGAGGAAATTCAATTGAAAATGGAGTAGTGAAGTGTACCAACTTAGGCAAAACACCAGTAGCAGTTGTATATGGGCCAAGAACCAAGAATTCGGAAGCCATGGGAACATATCCCAGCGTTTTCAAGCAGAGATACGTAATCGAAAGATGTGTCCAGTTTAACCTCGATAGAAAGTATCGCAGACAAGGCATCGCGATAGTGTGGGATAGCCAAGCCGCAATCAAAGCTTTGAGCTCTTATTAAATCGGGCCAACACTGATGTGAGAGTGCCTTTCCAAGATATCTATACCGATTAAGTGAGAACAGATACTGGGTACCAGGTCACGTAGGAGAAAAGGGAAATGAAGCGGCTGATGAACTAGAACCACTGAACCACAAAACGAGGAAAAACCTGGACCAGAAGAAGATCAACCATTGTTAGATCCACTCCAAGTACTCTGATTCATCACGGAAATTGAACTGAAGGAGGCGGTCTTAAGCTGCAATTCGGAGTAGCACAATAGATCTAAAAAGATCGCAATACGTCTACACCCCTATAACTAACCTAATCAAATCTGTGTGGCCTAAGTGAATCACTTATGTACATATGTGCAGTCAGCAGGTGCATCCATATACCTAACCCTACTTAACGGTAAGACTGTCCAGGATTGTTCAAAATCATGACCCAAAGTGGTATTTCATAAGCTACTGGAAGCCTTGACCAACCACCAAAAGTGTGAATGCAGACTTGCTTTTTTTCTCTAGAAAAACACGCATTCAAAACGTTTTCCTTCTCAGAAAGAGAGTATACAAGTTCAGAGTGTAAATAAACACTCGATATCTAAAATCTCCCTCAACTTAATCAAAACCGACAAGAACATACCACAAAAATGCTCAATTCTTCCACATCACGTATCACGTGCAAGAAAAAAAAAAAAAAAAAAAAAACAACTTTCCCTTTTCACCGCACTCACACACGCTCATATGCTCGCATACATACTAATACCACATCCTTGCGCAAATACCACATCACTTCGTTTAGTTAATTCAAATAGTTACGGCGTTCAATTAAAAACTTTGCAAAGAGCATTATCATGCCAATAAAACAGAGCACCACATACCAAAAAAAAACGAGAAAAAAAAGAAGAGATTCACGCAATCAGCGCCATCAAACAACCCGAAAAGCATCCTCTCAGACCTCAGCCCCATTCCACAGCACACATACTCTCATACACCCTTCAGATAGTCACTTAAACCGAACTGTTACTCCGCCCTCCCTTGGCATACTCTGCAGCTAAGGATTCAAAAATAAATAAAAACTAAAAATTGTGAAAAACTGCAGAAGTCATTTAACGCAGCACTACTACTGGGTATGATGTAGCAGAAGCAGTGCCAGCTAGTGTGGCGGCAACCAACGACACAAGGATATCCAACAGAAAATGTCCAAAAACAACATAAAAACACACAAAAAAAAAAGTCTGCGGTACACTCCCTTGAATTTAAATTCGCATATTTACACTTAAACTACACTACACAGGCAGCCTGTAAATGTGTTCGTTTGTCGTCATCGTCCTTATCAGGATAATAAAAATCAGAATAACAGTAATATCATATATTTGATTTGTACTCATACACTGGCAGCATATCCATCTGTACAGGGACATACGTGAAGCCTTTGAAGCCTGTAAAGCGCACACAAACACATCCATGAGAATTTTGGTACAGTGTACTACAAAACTGCCAGGAGCATAAGGACGAGTCGTGTAGTGTTACATTGACATTGTCACATGTGGATTTAACGCATGCTCTCGCTGTTAGTCGTTTTCTGGAGCTTTTTTGCTTGCCTCTCATCTATATTTCCTTCACATGAATATTTATCTAATTTGCTGTTTGCCTTTGTTTTTCTCTTCTTCTCCCATTTGTCCTTCTGGCATACAGGAGGAATCCTATCCACATACTCATCCCTAATCACTTGCGTAGGATCCTCTCTTAAGTTACAGTGTCCTTAAGGAATCTCTTAGTATTTCTGTTGTCTGTGTATTCTGTTCTGTTTTTATCATCTCGCATCCTTTTGGGTGTATTCTCTCTTTTATTTCGCTCTCTCTCTCTCTCTCCCCCGCTCTTTATGTTTTCGAAATGTAAAAAGTATTATGACGTAACACATTGCCGACCTACACCCTTTATTTCCTCGTGGGAATTTAGGCGAGGCTCCTCTCTATTCCGACTTTCTTTTCAATTTAATTCTCCTTAATCGTCCTTTAAGGATTTTGTTTTTTCTTACATTTCGTTTCTTCGCACTCGATGCAGTGCAGTGTCCCACCTTTTTTCGTAGAAAACTTGTAAAAAAAACACAAAACAAAACATGGAAGTAAAAAGGATTCAAAAATTCTAAACCGTTTAAGGACACTTTTTTTTCCTGGTGTAGATAATTTATGACACTTCTGCCGTAACTACTTCCTGGAAGTGCCTACTTTCTTTCTGAATGAATGGGGTTTAGTGTATCCGTAAGACATTAAAAGATGGTGGTCGGTGGTTAGGGTGGTGGTTTTGCCCATTTTATCCTTTTAGAGAAATTATTGATTAATGGAGGCAGGAAGGAGTTTGTGGGTGGAAAACTTCTAATCCATTACCGAGCATGTCAATGTTAATTTCCATCTAAATTAGGGGATCATTACCATGAAATGCATTAGGGAATGGGTTTGCAAGTGAAGTGATTTTACATTACCTACAGTACTTATGTAGGTAGGTATGTACCTACATTAAGAGGGGCCAAAACTGCAGGCTTAGAAGGAATTTTTAGAAGCAAGTGGAAGGTTGGAAAGTCGGTGGATGAGCAATTGCAAAAAAAAAGACACGGGAATGCTGTGTATCTGATTTCAGAAAGGGGGAGGGCCTTATGTGTTAGCATGCGAAGTAGGTTTGGATGGAAAACGTTTGTGCATGCTGAGTCGATCCTTATTCTTAAGTCATACAACCTCCGCTTTCATTAGGCCGGAAGTCAGAAAGGTCGATTGCAAAGCACAAATGTTCGATCTGACGGACTAAAATGGACAATCCAAAATCTGGGCGCTGATAACCTGAATTACTATTAAACTAGAGCCCTATATGAGCACTGCGACCTATGTATATGATCTTTTGTGCTAGCCCAGTTTCCAGTTTCCGCTGGACTAACAAAGCCTCGCGCCAAGGAAAGTAATATTTTCCTTACGGCTCCTGGACACACAAAAGAATATGTACAGCCATCTGTTTTTGTTCTCCACAAAGTCGGCATACATCAGTACCTGGCAATTTCATTTTGTACAGATAGTATCTAAGTGGACAATGTTCTCCATCATCTTTATCGAGATCATGAACTTTGTCGCGTGCCTTAAGTCCTAAAAGTTGACTCAGTATTCGACGCGTCTGTCGATCTCTTATTGTGTTATCTTGGAGTTTTAGGTGGTACCCCAAAATAGGGTTCAGGACCGACGAGTGGTCGACAGGCACCTTTTCTCGCCAGGCAATCAGCCCGTTCGTTCCCCTCAGCTTAGTATAGCAGTCAGGAAAGGCTGTCTATTGCATCCCAGAAAGCTTTAGGACCAGTCTGTCCTCTTTTATGTAGAAGTGCCTTAAGAAAATAGAGTTTAAAAAAAGCACGATATTTAGCTAGCTGTCTTCAGTTTCGCAGGCTAAATTGGTTGAGGTCCCTTTCCGCTTGCCCGGGCCACCTGAATTGCGATCTTCCTCTACTGTGCCGTCCCCAGATGGTGGATTGGAAAATTTTCCGGCCCGGAGCATTGGTATCAATGCCCTCTTCATGACCCAGCCACCTCAGTCGTTGAACAGTTTACACAGTTGTCGTTGTATATCCTCCTTCAATCACCGTCTAAGACCATGACTCTACACCATAGAACAGGACTGGAATGATTAAGGTCTTGTATAGCGTCTCCTTCATTGTCCGAAAGGGGACTTGTTATCCAATTGCCTTCTTGGCTCAAAGAAACAGCGGTTGGCAGTACAAGTGTGGATATCCATCATGCCACAGCAATCAAGAATTACTGCGAGTATCCCACAACCTCTCGAAAAATTCAATACTTCGGAACAAAATGATGAGGGGAACATATCACGGTAGCAAAGCCTGAACAGAAACCTGTCGAGATGAAAGAGGAAACCTTTTACACTCCGGCAAATCTTTGAGCGAACTCAAGATGTCCCAAATGATGCCTACTATCTCTTTATCGATTTCAAAGCCCCTATGATAGCAGACCAGCTATACAGCCATATCTAGCTTTGCCATTCCTGCCAAACCCGCCAGTCTGTGCAGGGCGATGATGGAAAACTCTCTCTGCTCCATCAAAATGATCTCTTTGAGACTTTTGATGTCAAAGAAGGATTAAGACAAGGTGACGCGCTGTCATGTAACTTCCTTAGCATTATATTTGAAGTTCAAAACTGAGACTCCAACACCGGGGATACAAAAAGTCAGTGCAATAACGCAGATGAAATTGAGGTTATTGGAGAACTCACCGGCCTGTGACGGTGCGTTTGCAAAAATAAAGACAGAGCTGAAATGGGTCTAGCGGTAAACAAGGCCAACACATACTATAAGCTGTCGTCAACAAGAAAGGCCACGCAACATCAACGAAGCCTTCCTTGGCTCCGCTTTGGCATCTAATAAGAATAACTCTTACTAAGGAGGCTCAGTATAACCCCCTTATCATCACAGTTCTACTTTACGGCGCAGAATCATGGATTTTTGGTTTTCAGTCCTTGGTTTGCATTGAAGGACTTTGAAGGAGAAAATTCAATGACAAATTGATGGTTTGAGATGGCTGGGACAATGCTCTGATCCGAATCTAACTCGGAAACAGTTAAAGATTAAGCTAATCGGAGAGGCTTACTGGTTGAGGCTCAGGTTCACCCTGAACTGCGCGGCACCTAAATAAGTAGCTAAAAAGTAGTGAGATTTAGACGGCGGACGAATGAACGGGTGGACGCACGAGTCAGAGAAATACGGTTCTGTGATTTATTTATGGAATCCTGAAAATGATTGTATCGATATTCATTATAACAAAAAAGGATCCCTGATGGTAAAAATAATCTAGGTTTCGCAAGCTGCTGCACCTAGCCATCTTATATGAACTGGTTTTCAAAATTTCGCCCTCTTGTAGATACACTTCAGAGAATTTGTAAAAGACCTGGAGAAAATATATCTTCTGACGCATCTATGAGTCTATATTATGCAGTTGCAAGCCGTTGATTAGAAGCTACGAATAACACGGTTTGGTATGGGTAACGCTGCAGCACCAGCCTCCTTGATTCGAGACTTTCTAGGAATGGGGAAAACCACTTGCGTTACATTTCCTTTAGATAACGCTTTCACTAAAATGAATTTATGGTCGCATTTAAAATGTAGTGCACATACATATGTATTGAGAAGATACTATTCACAGGAACCTTCAAAACGAGTCCCTTATCAAAAAGCAACAACGTAGATTCCACACGACTTCCGCACTAACAATAAATGAGAAAAAATTATTGCACATTAAGCTGACAATAGATACGAATATGTAGACACGCAATGAGGATGTTTAACCACTGGGGAATGTAACACGATACTATCGATCTGAGGAGAAACATATTCCAGTTCTAGGTCCAGTTCTCTGGCCACACACCACATTTATTGCTGGGAGAAAACATTTCATCCCCACAGAATGGAAATGAAATATAAAAAGTGCTGGTGACTAATTTTATTAGACGCGACACCACAAAATGCCTGGAATTAGTATCTTTTCGCGACACCACAAAATGCCTGGAATTAGTATCTTTTCATTTGTCTACGGTGTCAGATGTATCTCCGCTAAGATTTAAATGCGATATTGTTTCGACCGAGGTTATGTCACTTCAAGGCGTCGCGTCGATGTTACCAAATCGCATCATCATTGTGCCCGTTGAATAGCTATCACACTTGATCTCTTCTCTTCAGAAGTCCCACACACATTGATCGCAAAGTTTAGGAAATCCTCTCCAGATAATCTGCGGCACTAGGATTTCACAAGGATCCCGGCGGTAACTGAACCGAGTCTTACTCAACTTCCTTGAAGCTGTTATTGAACACACACTTCCCATGAGCGAGATCCAATCTGTAGTGAGCACCAGAACCAGTAGTAACACGGAATTTGAGCTACCAGCGGATTTGATCACCGAGGAGAGAATTGAGTGGCAATTACATACATAGATCGTTCTCACTTTACAAATCGCCAGGTCTTGACAAAAAGTCTTATACGAAAGTACATTCCACGCGTATAGAGAGAGGTCGATGGTATCTACCCAACCTTGCTGGCAAAGCAAGTCACACTAACGCAAAAGACTTTAGGCCATTAACCTTACCTCCTTTGTACTAGAAACGACTGAGCGACTAGCTGACATATACATCCGAACTAGATTACAGCCCAAGAACATGTCCTATATCTTAGCATACGCCTCCAGAGGCAACGTAATATCTCCACTACTATATGTATACGGCTGCAGTAAGACCTCTGAGTTATGGCTGTCCTGGTGGCAGCCTCCAGTAAGACCACGAACTTAGCGGCCATCACGAAAGTACAAAGAGGAATGCACTACACAACAGGACTGGAGGTTATCTAAAACCTACTCCTCCTAGATATCTTTGAACAAGCTTCAGCAAGAATAGTTGCCTAAGAATAAGTCAATCAGAAGACCTAATATGTATCTACATTGGGCCATTTTATGATCCTTAAGAAACATCTAGGCAACGTAACTACTACCAACTCGATGTCGTACGTAAATTTCAATGGAATCAATCTCTATCTACACAGAGGGATCAAAGATGGACGTACACGTGAGCATAGGTATCTTTCCGAACCACTGAGTAAAACCAAATCAGTTCGCCTGCCAAACCACAGCATTGACAATAGCCGCCCGCAAGACTACGTCGAAGGCAATACCTCAAGAAGGTATCACCTTTCCATTGTCAGCCAGGCACCAATTAAACCGATTACTGCTATTGACATCAAAGACAAACTGATGAAGTGCTGTCGAGAAGAACTAAAAGCTCTTGGAACTCAGTACAAGATTACTCTCTGTTAGGTCCTTGGACATGAGGGCATAGCAGGTAACGAAAACGCTGATGAATTGGTTAGAAAAGGTTCGAAATCTAGCCTTGATTAAATAGACTCATCAGTAAACATCCTACCTTGAACACTAAAGCTTTAAGGGAGGCCAGCAACAGGTAGTCCTCATTGGGCACTTGTGCAACCACAAGTAAAATTTGCCCTTACTTTAACAAAACAAGGACTGAGAGGCTTATGCAAAAGGATAGGGGATTCCTTTATACCCTGGCGGTAACGGAACTAACGGAAGAAGAACTGTGTCGAGAATGTAGAGATGAGTAAGTTAGTGAGGACACAACTCAATTCTGGAATCAAGAAACCAGAACGCTAAGAACAAGCTGCTTACAAGCCCGGCGCAGAGTTCAACGATCCAGGAGAAGACCTGAATTTCAAGAACATCTGGCTAACGAAGCTAACATAAATTGGGGTGCGGCATATGGGATAGTAATGATTGAGGTGAGAGGCTGCAGGTGCCCACAAATAACGTCGCCAACTATACGAACATGTATTCCCACAAAGACTATCTATTTCAGAGGATATTCAAAGAGTCACGTCAAATGAACTATTTATAGCATTCAAGATGATAAGTGACAGCAAGGCATCCCAAACAAGGCTGTGAAAACGGTTATTCAGCAAAGACCGGACATGATCATAGCAACAATCCGAATGTATCTAAAGGACGGAGTTTTCCCAGAATCATGGAAGCTGCGGCATTTGGCACTATTACCAAAAGGAAACAAGCCACCTGGAAAACCAAAACAACAGATTGCCAGATTGTTAGTTGTAGCAGAGGTAAAAAGTGCCTTGTCAGACCAACAAAATGGATTTAGAATATCACACTCCGCCGTTGATTCCATAAAGGTGGTTGTTGACATGGCACTGGAAGCAATACGTAGAGAAAGGAAGAAAGGACAATGGAACGAGAAGATGAGGTACAAAACCAATGAAGGAGTAGTATACTAAAATGTCTCGGCAGGAGTCCAACATAGTTCGGTACTGAGACCGCTCCTATAGAGCATCATGTATGATGGAGTTCTACGATTATCGTTGCCACCAGGAGTTAAAATATTTGGATTTGCTTTCAATATCGCCGTTGTTACAGTGTCAAAACATATTCACGAGATAGAGGCAGCCACGAACGAAGCAGTGGCTAAAATCAAAGGCCGGCAGGTAACCGCCGGCCTCGAATTAGCTGACCCCACAAAATAGAGTCTGTGTTAATAACCAGCTAAAATACTGTTTAAAACGTGAGAGGTTGGAAATCAAATAATGAGTTCGAAGGAATCGATAAAATAGCTTGGAGTAATGCTTGGCAGTAGGCTACAAGTTAACGTGCATGTGGACTACTCGAGCAAAAAGGTGTCACTGCTGCAAGCAGCACGTTCTCGAATACTACCAAACATTGGAGGACCCGAATATGCTAGGAGGATTATTATATCCGGAGTAGTCAGCTCAGTTATTATTCCCGACCCCGGTTTGGGCGAGGGCACTAGCGACGAAGGAAATAAAGAGGAGCTTATCGCCAGTCTATAAACGCGCATTAAAGACTGTTAGTGGTTTTCGAAAAATTTCGGACAAAGTTACGTTCGTCGTCACGGAAATGATCCCCATTCACATTATCGCGCACGAGATGCCAAAGATCTACAGCAAAAAAAAAACTCGAGAAAACTAGAACCAGCAGAGACCAAAAGGCTGTGTGGAAAGCTTCGTTCCAGTGATGACACCTAGAAAGAGATCTCATATCCTTTTGCAATCCAAGACTTCGTTAAACCGTCAGTGAGTTTAGGAGAATAAAGCTGGACTCTATGCCTTGTGCAACGATATCGAACTGGCCAGAAAAGTCTGCATTTTAACGACTAATATAACTGGATAATGTAGAGTGGACAGGCATCAACTCTTCAATCTGAAAAATCTGCGCATAAGACGAAGTCTCTCGAATAGGTGGAAGATACAAGTGTAAAAGAAACTTAACCAACAAGACGTACGCAACTGAAGGTGGATGGGTAACAAGGGAGTTGGATGGAGAGGTTTGTCAGTTGAGGCCGAAGGCCAAGCCAGACTATAGCGCCACCTAAGTTAAGACGCATTGCCTTAATTGAAGAGAAACGTAATAGCGGTCAGGGATATTAGCATTTTTATGGACTCCAAGTACATATCTATAAAATCTCAGAGTCAGACTCCTCAGTATAAGAAGTGGCTGTAAATTGCCGCACATATCTTGACAAGACGACAGAGCATTTCAACATACACCTTTCCAAGGTGCCAGTTCACAGAAATCCATCCAACCTGACATCTGGACATACCCCTGGCTTGTTGTGAGCTCCTCTTTACCCACAACTGACTTCAGGTGGACCGATGACACCAGCGCGTCAAGTCAAGTCACCAAGTAAATTTGACCCAAGTTAGTTGGAAGAAGCACACGAAAAGCTCACTGACAGGTGTCATGCGAGAATGTTTGATCTCCCATCCACCAACATACTTCTGCAAAAGATGTAGATAGGAGGAGGAAAAAGATCATATGTTTCACCCTCGGTGCACATGACCAATCTTCTTTTCAAATAGAAAACTTTAACCTGGCCCTCTCTCAATACCATCCCGTCTCACTAATGCACCCAATGCAATCCTTCTCCTTTTTTCATATACCCTCTTCTCCCCCCTTCATGTCTCCTCTCCCCACCAAACACTAACGACGCTCGCCCAGCCAACTTCCCTTATTTCAATATACTACCTCTCCATGTAGCAAACGATCTCTCGCCGTCCGCTTCTTATATCAGCCCTAAACGTAGGCCCCACCTCCAGAGAACTCGCGCCGACTTCAATCATTTCTTTCGCCCCTGATCAGTTATCGTCTCAAGCTCCTCCTCCTGACAAAGTTTCAACTCCAAGTGTCCCTAACTTTACTGTAACCTCCCCCGAATACTTGTCTATTTATTACCAGAACGTGAGAAGTTTGCGAACTAAAACCTTCTCCGTGTGAGAATAAGTATATCTGGGCGCAACATCTACATCTTCTGCTGCTAGCCCACCCAATCCTATCAGCTTAGACGCGACTGATTCTCTGCTAAATATTGTGGGCACCAGTGACGTTTTCTTAATCTTGGTGGATTTTAATTCTTCCGATCTTCAATTCTCCTGTCAGATAACCAGTCCCAATTTAACGCCACGAATCCCTCTTCAGATAAAGAGGTCTTTTTATTGACTGTCTCTCAGATTGTGGACTTTATCAGTTAAGTTGCGTTACTTAGAACTAATGTAGACAATTCTCGCATAAAATCATTCTTAAAGCACTCGGGTTTCATCCGGGTTTAATTGTGTGGATCAAAGTTCTCTTTAGATGCTCGGTATCTGACCTCTTGATAGCCACCTGGACTGCCGCAAGGTAGTCATATTGGTCCTTTGATCTTCATTTTGACTGCATCATCGAAAACTCTTATTTATCTATCTACGCTAATGGCATAAAAATTTTGAGGTACATTTCTTCCCCCACTGACTTTGGCCTAAATCCCTTTGGATTGATTCCGTTCAGAGCAAATTCATCCGTTTTGCTCTACGCGGTCTTCCTTGGGCCGACCGTTTTAACCTACCGCCCTATGAGAATCGTTTGAAACTAATTAACGTACAATATCTCGAACAACGCCATGAAATTCCCGACATCCTCCCAACTACTAGCAGGAAACATCGATAGTCCCGCTCTACTATATATGTAGGTAGATAATATCCCTCAAAGCCAACTCCTGAAATATGGCTGTAACGAGCCAATGACCAGACTGCTGTGCATGGCTAACGGGCAAATCTCTTTCGACTTTCAGTGCAGCAAATTTGCTCTGTAAAATTCTCTTACCACGTGCTCTCGCTCTCCTCCTTAGTCCTTTTGTAGTTTAAATTAGTTTGTCTTTGTACTAAGCCCAAATAAAGAAATTAATTCACCTGGGAGCTTCCTTTTTCCATATCCTCGGCGACCTGACACTTACACACGTTCGAAGCTTCATAAGAAGCTCAAAATAGTTTTATGATTTTTGTGGTACCACAAATGATCTATTTTGTTAATAATTTTAGTTCCCTCTGCTCCAAGAGCCTTGAATCTATCTGGAAAAGATGAAATCATTGCTGGAGATCATGGCCACGATCTAAGGAAAGAGATAGTCCTCCTGAACATTATTTGCACTTCCCTCAGGAAAATGTTGTAGAAAAAGATCGGTTTAATTGCTTACAAGATCCAACTCAGTTTAAGAGGAAAGACTATTCGCACCATGTTGAAGAAGTTGAAGAATGACGCCGATTTTGGTCGCACAACCATCTTTTCTGACGAAGTTTTTTATTTCGCAGACTATGTCAGCAAGTAAAGGACTTGCGGTTCCGGAAATCTACATGTTGAGGAGCTATGCATCGTCAAAAATTGTTGGGGTGGATTTGGGAGTGGCGACATTATTGGTCCTTACTTCTTTGAAAATGAAACTGGCAACAATATTACGGTGAACAGAATGCGGTACAAAGGTTTAATACCAAATTTTTTTGTAGTCACAAATGGACTTGAATGGGCTTTGGTTCCAGCCGAATGGCGCAATGTGCCACATTAGCCGTCAAACAATAAGTCGTTTTGGAGACTCACCTTGGCCAAGGCGTAGCTTCGAATTGACGCCGTTGGCCTTATTTAATGGGGACCTGCTAGAGGCCGTTGTTAATTCAACGATTTGGAAAGAATTATCGCATTTAAGGAAAACATCCATCGAGCTATTCGCAAAATAAACCACAAACTATCGAACAATGTATTGCAAAACTGAGTTGACAGAATGAGCTATAATCAAGTCCCCGACTGACCTGAAAGGGTGGGCGCGTGGTTTGGATTACTAAGCAGGAGATTCATTTTTTAACGCTCTCACCTCTCGAATGTGTAACAAACTGTAGCTCACTTCTATTTGTGTAAAAAAAAATTTAACACACACAACACGAATGATCGCGAGAACCTAGGCTCTAGACCACATATGATCTGTTGAGCCAAGTACTTGTATTTTTTTTTGTAGTAGCCAACCCAATTAGAAGCAATAAATTATGTCTTGGGCTTATTTGGCCTTTATTGCAAGACTTTTACCAGCTTTCAATAAAAAAAAAGATGTCCGGCTTTGGTATATAGAACTTTGGAGCTCGTGGGAGCTACTTATATGACTATGATGCTAAAATCAGGTGTAACAATCTCCAGATCGTTTACAGAGAAACCGATCTCACAAACACCAGAAATCAAAAAAGGGTTCCGACTATGAGTTTCAAAAAACTTCTTTCTCCCTCTGTTTGAAAATATGAAGAAAGAGAATCTCCTTAAATAGTTTCTTGGAAAAAAAAACACTCCCTCTCCCCTGTTCAATAGCAATTCCTTAAGTACCAAAACCAAACCAAAAGCAAAAAAGACGGTCACACCAAAACCTAATAAGGACATTCAACCAACTTCCCAACAATTTACCATTAAAATTTCAAAAGTGAAACTTTAAAAGCCACTTCCAAAGAAACTATTAATTTTTAATGGACTTCCTTCCATCTGTAAGGACGAAAGGGGGAAAAGCAGAAAAATTCCATTTGCTATGGCTATGTACACTACACAGGTTTAGCTAAAATGTAGGCATATTCCAAATATTTATACCTCGGTTCACGTAGCCTTAACGAGAGGACCAAAAAGTGCACTCAAACGCAAAAAAATGAGATCCTTTTGGTTTCATCGTAAATGACAAGTTTTATGCAAACATTAGGCTCGCAAACACACAGAAACACAGAAAACAAAAACGAAACGAAACGAAACGAAAACTGAAAACTTAAACAACCTCGCAGCAAATACATATAAGGATACTCCTACATCTTACACAATTCCTTGCCATTAATAAGGATTCTTATAAAAATGCATACAAGACAACAACAGTAACAACAAAAACAACAAGACGTCGATTTTCACGTGGAAAGTTTACATGATTTGCTGCTTTTTGTTGTTATTGTATTATTTCTGCTGTGTGCTCCTGCTGTTTAAGTATCCATTCCAGAAATAGTAAGCTGAATACGAAATTGAAACACAAAAAGGACAACAGAAGGTAAACAACTCACACAATATACGGTACGCATACAATGTGTATCCTTTTATCGTGCTCCCAGATGATTCTCTTGATTTTTTGGTGATTTTTCTTCTTTCGGGTGATATTTCTTTCAATTATCCTTTTGAAAGTGTATCATAAAAAGCAATTTAGGATTGAAAAATAATTTAATTTCAAACAAAAAATGTGGTCCTTTGAACGAGGGAACAATTTAGCTCTCTATTCCCCTTGCCAATAGTTTATCACATATTTTTCTTTATTTGCAGAGTCCTTGAGAGCTTTCACTAGTGGTGAAAATGCACATACACACAGAAAACAAACAGAAATTTTCTTTTGTAGAATCAAAGAGAGAAACTCCTTAAAGAGAAAGCAACGACGAAAGAGAATGGGACAGTTTGGGAAGTTTATTTTTTTTTTTTTTGTCTTTGGATCTAACTTACACACATGCACAAACACGCCCTTTTGTGCTTTTGCTATTCTTCCTTTTTTTGCGAAAAGGATAATTTTACGTGTCATTTACAATGCAAACAAAATACCGAAAAATTTGTTTTAAACAAATCCTTGTTGGAAATTACGCGTAACTACTGATCTCGTAAGTCAATTAATTTTTATCAAAAGATATCCTTTAGTGGGGAAGTAGCACTAGAAATTACACTCGTTATCACGCGATTGTCACTTTTGTCACGGAGGGAATTTTTCCATCATCCGAACACACCTCTTTTCGACAGAGGAAAATTTTTCAAACTGACTGCCAGATGAACGATTCACGTTACAACGCTGACGAAAGTAGCAATAATAGAACCGTCACTTGCGATACAAAGATACTTTACTATATTAGCGGATAATTGTACGCTCTCAGGGTGACCGTAGAGTAGAACCGACAATAAACTTATCATTGAACCGCAGCAGTAGGCAATAGCATCAGTGTGCTGCTCTCAAAGTCGAGCACATAGAAAAGAACACTTTGGCACAGTGGGTGACGTTTTTATAGGGTCACTATCGTGGTTGTGATGTAAACACAATGTGTGCTTTAAAATGAGGGGTTGAAAGTTTCTCAATGAGTTGAAAGGGGTTTTGCTACTACTGCTACTGTTGTTGGCCTAGAAGGAGGAGGCAATTCAAAAAGAAAAGGGCGTTTTAAAGGGAGACCTTTGCTGGGTGTGCTGTTTATTAAAGAAAGCATCAGTTAGAGGAGAGTTGATCAAATTTTTACTCAAAAAGATGAATAGAATTCGACATCAAAGTGGATGGAAATTAGTAAGCGTTGTTGACAGGTAGTTATATTGGATAAACCTTAATGAATTAATTTACTTTTGGGCGAGTGTAAGGTGAAGAAATTACGGTTGTCTCAGTTTAAAAAGTGTATTGGGCTAAAATTCTGTACATACATATCCGAAAGTTGTCCAAACTAGAAAGTGAACTATGACCCAGATGAAACAACAGCACTACACATCCGGTTCTTAGTTGGGGAAGGGTGATCCATTTCGAGCTTACTATGACGGCAGCACTGTAAATCAAGCAGCTGTAAATAATCATCTGTTTTCAAAGTGTCAAACGTTGTTAGATTTATAAAATAGATCGTTTAACCACCAGTGAATGCGTCGAAATTGTTAAATAAGTTTACAGAAATAACAATTCTGTACGAAGTGTGTATCGAAATTTAGAAGAAGCAAATTCACGACTTAGTACAAAAATATGAAGAGTCAGAAAGCATTGCAAATAGGGTAAGGCTTGTGCATTATCGTGGCATTCGTTCAGATGAAAATATTGCTAAAAGTGATTGAAAGTGCGATGCATCGGTTGCAACGTTGACTGTTTTGCTTGAAAAGTAGCATTATTTCAAGTTCTGGCCAACTGGACACCAAGAGCATGCGATTTAACGCCGCTTGGATTTAATTTTGTGGGGTTACGCCAAAAGTAGTGTTTACCTGAAAAATAGGAACAACTAAAAACAAACATCGGCCGAGTTAGCCGAGATACAGCCCAAAATCTACGAAAAAATCAGCCTTCTGCAGCCCATTTAATTGATATAATTTTTCATAAATAATGGAAGACATAATATTTTCGATTAACAAAAAAAATCCGAATGATTTTGTTAAATTTGTGAAGTTCAGAAAGTCAAATTGGATCACCTTTTATGTTTACTAGGCAATTGCCTTGGGAACCACTTAGTATTTTTGAAACTATTTTTATTATTCTGAGTAAAATATTTTCAAAAACTCCTTGGGGCTTGATTTTATACAACATTTAGTCCTCGGAGAAACGAGAATATTTATCAAACTTTCTGAAATAAAAGCTAGAAGAAGTTTGTATGGAATTAAACCCCTACCACCTTGTTTCGAACAATCCGATTGGTATACTTCTGCATCAACCAAACGAAGACCTTGCAAATCATCATAGAGCAGTACATTAAGTAACGTCTCCGCTTTCGAGGCTGCCTACTAGCGTGCCAATACTCTTACATTGTACTAACAATGGCATACGCACACGACATAGCAATTATGATCAGTGGAGAACTTCTTGCCACAAGCAGAAATATCATGATATTTGCGCTGCAAGAACCTTATGGGCGGATTGGTCTAAGATTAGAACCAATGAATTCCAAACTAGATCTGTTCACAAAAAGAATGGAAATTTAGAAATTCGATCTTCCAAAGTTGAACGAAATTTGTCATAGAAGCCAATTATCTAGGAACGATGCGTGCAAGAAAACATTCAGTAAACTTAAATAAAATAAATATTTGGCGGAACAGACCGCATGTGGCCTAGAGCCTAGCTTCTCGGGACCATTCATATTGTACGTGTTGTTATTTTTCACACAAAATGGAAGGAACATACACCTTAGAACCCTATCCGAAAGGATTTTTTAGTTTTTAAAAGTTTTCTCATGACAGTCATTATTACACTAGGATGTTTTTTTAAAAATTCACGAGAGGTGGAACCGTGAAAAAACTCTCTTGTGGTTTTCTGGGATTCGAACCATTTCGCTCAGCGCTCCAACGCACTAACCACTGAGTCACGATGGACATTGTGACCGCCAATAATCCATTGGATATATACTGCGGTGAGAGCAGTTGTATGGTGGAATGCAACAGACAAAGCTAGCTACTTCAAGAATCTTATGAAGGTACATGTTCCGATAGGTGCATTGGCCGCCAGAATGGGCATCAAATCACCTGTCAGGAGCTGTCATTACACAAAATAAACCGAAACTATCAAACACTTGCTGTGTGATTGTCCCGATTTTCTCATATGTCGATTCGTAGAGTTCCACTCTGGAACATGATATGTTTCTTAAACAATTCAAGTTGGTTGATTTAAGACCAGCCAAGAGACAGCAAAGTTAAAGGCGGTACTACAATCTACAGGTAATTACAATGGGCCAAGGACCCCTGCAAGAACCCTCTTAAGTGCACTCCCCTCACCACCACATTTATGTCGGTATAGTCTGACAAGTCATCATGAAAAAACTTAAACTTGAACAATGCTACCAAATTATCCAATTTTTTTTAAATCGTCTTTAAGTGATGCGATACTACCGGCGCGTCAAAGGAACTATCACTAAATTTTGTCCAAAGCTCTTAGCCCACACCAGATTGGATCCATCTGGTGCAGGAATAAGTGGCATTAAACCATCATTTGCGTCATTCTTTGGATGATTGGGGTCCTTTTTTGACCAAATTGCTTTCCTTTGACAGCAACATGTCAACGAATCAGAAAATAGCAATTCCATAAGTGATGTCAGAAAATATTCGAACCATAAAAGTTAGGTTAAGTTGGGTTATAGAAGGCTGTGTGATGGATAATACACAATGCTCAGAGACCTAATGGTTCTTTGTGGAGAAAAGAATAAAAGCAGATGTTAATGTCTGAGTTGCAAACCATTTGGTACTATATGAAGTGAAGTAAATCATATTTCTGAGCCCCTGTTGTCTTAGCAGTGTTTGCGAAGATCATGGATCCTAAAGTTTGTAGACGTCGTTCTTAAAGAGCTGGGCAACCGCACAAAACTTAAGTAGCAGTCTACGTCTACGCTAGGAAAATTGGAAAACGGTTTAATATCCTTACAACCAGAGATATTTCAAGAAGGTACATAGCACTTGAAATGGTGATTCTTTTTTATTTTCGTTCATACAGTTGCGACAACAATCAACACATTGACCGGAATCCCTAATTTAACGGTGTTCCGCTGGGGCTCAAACGTCATAATCTTTTACTATTCGAATTATGCTGCCAACGTGTGTGTGACTTGCTTATACACAACAGGCTTTTTGTTCTTCACATGCTTAGTAAGAACCTTGAGCGACACTTATCCTACTTTATAGGTGTCATAGACATACCCTGATACGTGAATTTAAGGTCGATCTCTTTCGTGCTCAGGTCTGCCTTCGACCAAAATCTGAGCAATGGATGGATTGTGGATGATTTTTTATGGATGACTTCCAATCCAGTGAACGTTATGCTGCTGGAGTCTTATTGGCAGATGACAATTTTAGGCTACATTTCTCGTTAGGTAAATAGAAATTGCCAGAAACATAAAAAGCTTTGTGGGGAATAGATAAATGGATTGGAGTATTTGCGTCCTGAGTGATAGTCCGACTACGCTTAAGGCCTTGCTTATTCCAGTAACTCGCTGATTTCAATCTATGTGCTGAATTCTTTAATTCTTGGGTCTCAAGGCACTGGAATCAGGACAAGTGCGATCTCCAATGAGAACGCTAAGCAAGGCTTATAGAAAAAAAATCAGGACCTAAGTTTCCTTCTTGCCTTCCTCCGATCTTTCCATCCACGATGTATTTTCTTACTAACACACTTATCTCACTGAAAAAGGCTGTTGACAGCATATTAGCATACTTCTTTATGCGAAGAAGGCAACAGAATACCTCTTGAACAACTATAGCGATTCACTTTATGAGACCTCAATCATCCCAGTCCTGCTCTATGGCGCAGAGGCATAGAATTTGTCAAAAGTGTATGAAGTTGCTGCAAAGCAAAAGAGCTAATAATGCAAGCCGACGTAGCAATACTTTCTTGGAATAAACAAGGCAAGGATGTATTTTACCAGGTAGACGCCATCGCAACTCTCAACGCGGAAGTAGTATATTTTCACCTACCACTGGCGTATCCAAAAAAATCACAAAGTAATAGCAGCATTCTTAATGCGTGCATGTAAGTTCATTTCTCAGGTTAGCGTCCCGTCTACATGGTCTCTGGATGATTTGAATTCTGAAATTCTGTGAGCTGTCTTGAATGGTTGACACTAACTCCACATCTATCGGTCAAATTGGCCAACTTCACCAGAACTGATTCCATAATATTTTCAATAGAATGCTTAGCACTGATGAAACAAGATCATTCCCAAGATCAATGGGCTATTTGTTGCTTTATTTCTGATCTTCTGGCAACACTAATGGACCTGATATATTAACAGATACATATGTGCTCTCAAGCTCCCGTAAGTAATTAATGTGCCACCCTCCAGATCGATCCTTTGCGCACAAAATCCGGTAAACGTATTATCAGACGTCTTGAAAACGTGCCTTAAATGCAGAGCAGAAGCGAAATATTAAGAACGGCTGTTACTTCAACGATCCACAAGCAATGGATGCCCTCAACAAAGATGTAGCGGAAAACTTTACTTTAAAATTAGGTTCACAAGATGGGTTACTACCAAGCTAGCTAAGACAGCCCTTTCAGTTTTTGTTTTCTTTTTTTTCATAAGTAATCGAAAGGTGTACTCTCTTGAAAAATTTAAAGTGACGTAGTTTTAATAGCGATTTCAAGGACACACCAACAGATCTTTTGTTATGATGTAACACATTTTCACAGATCCAATAAATGAATAACAACAAAACTATAAAATTTAATGCACTCTCACAAATTTTAATTCCCAGTGACTCTATAAAAATGTCCTTCTCTGTATCGACTCTCTTTGTGATGCCAAATTACTTTATGGATGGGTGTGAAGAGTGAACGAATAAAATTACGAATGACAACAGTGAAAACACAAACAATATTTTGCATTCAAGTATCTAGTATCTCAATTACTTATTCGACAAAATAGTTCAAAAGTGTACTTCTTCTTCTCTTCACAAATGATTAACTACTCTGTTGCAATCGTATCTGAATCTATAAAGTGAAAAAGAGAGAGAGTAGTTTAGAAGTGATCCAAGATAAATGTTATTTCTGACAAACGACTAAACGACTACGATAGAGCCAGAGACTAGGTGGACGAACATCAATATCTCGGCTACGATGAGAAGCAAAGGCACATACATCACAAGAAAACTACGTTTATATAATAGCAAACGGAATTAGTCTTAATTCATCACATTTAGACGACATAACTTAATAAAATAAATTTTCTAAGGCATTCAGTGTACTTGGTCGTCTTATGGATGTATTACTCGCAGTACGAGTATCTACTTATTTTTGTATATTTATTAAGAGATAGATAGATAAATAAATAGTACCTTCAGATACTTTGTGGGAGGTCAATTATGGAAAACTGAAAAAACAGATGAAGAAGAAGACTACGACGACGACACACATTCTAAAATGTGGTGTGTGTGTGTGTGTGTGGAAGATGATGTGGAAAATTTCAAAAAATCTGGCTCTGGTCCTTTAGGAATTTTCCTTTTTTTTTTTTTTCTTGGCACACTTTTCTTTGTTACACTGATGGCACTTTGGATTTTTTTTTATTTTTTTTTTTAGAAATTTTCCATTTTATGAAAATTTACACTTTCACAATTCATGAAATTTTTTTCTTTTATTTTTTTTTTATAATTTTTTTTGGTTTTCTTTAGAATATTTAAGGATTTTTCCTTTTTTTTTCTTTTGCTACAGAACTCCAACACACACGGAAACACAAAACACAACACATGCACACACACAAAAGCCCGAGACGAGGATATTTGTTCCCTCCTCACTGTGATGATGGCGATGATGATGATGCCTGAACAACTCTAATGTCCCTTGTCGTGTACCATTTCAGTTTTGGGAGCGGCACCCTATTTTCATTTTCTACACTTTGTATTCGGTTTTTCTCGATTTTCCTTTTCGATTTTCTCGTTTTTCTTTTATTTTTTTCTCACGTTTTCTTATGTACACTCCTCACATGTATTACAACAGAATGAAGGCAGAACGTTGTTGGTTGAATTTGGAACGTTTTTCGACTTTTTTTGTTTTTTAACTTTTTTTTTGTTTTTGCCTCAATGGAATGTAGCAAAGATGATGAAAGTAAAGGAAGAGTTAAAAGAATATAAAATAACAAAAAGAAAATTTCACACAGATATGGAGGAAAAATAAGTTAAAACCTTCATCTGTGCTCTCGATTTTCACACTGAAATCCATTTTGCAAGGACTTCGGGGAGCTTTTCGTTGTTCATTATTCTTAGTTCCAACGTAACACTTTCCGAGTATAGCGAAAAGGGAGGATAAAAGAAGAGTATTCAGGTATTGTGAGTGCGATAAAAGGGATGACAAACAACCGTTGTAAAGAGATGGTCTTAGATACAGTTCTGAGGGCTGACAGCATCCGGTAGTAGTCGTGCTCTCTCTCTCTCTCTCTCTCTCTCTCTCTCTCTCTGGGGGGATGATGATTTGTTTACTGTAACGTACAAGAGAGTAGGCCGTTGAATATGAAGCATGTGCGCAAATGTGGAAAAGTTACAAAGGGTTGTGATATAAGGTTTACATTTCTTTCGGGGCTAGCTTTATACAAGTTTGAAGGATAACCGAGAAATAAAGCTTTTTTGACAGAAATCTCAAACACAGTTGGCACTTTAAGGATAACCGACAAATAAAGCTTTTTTGACAGAAATCTCAAACACAGTTGGCACTTTAAAATTTCGAATAATGATCAAACACACAACTTACTGTGTAAAAAAGGGTTTACAGGAATTTTTAGTTTCACTAAAACTGTCTTCATGTCTCCAAGAATTTGCCTTCCTGTGGTGGCTGTAAACGAACCTTTTTCACTTAGTTATTTAGGTGGCACTACAGTTTGCAGTGAACCTGGGCCTCAACCAACCAGCCCGATCCGAGTTAGCCCGATCCTTAGCTAATTGCCTCCAGTTGCGTCATCCAAGTTGGTTTAGGTTCCCTTTTGTTTGTGCGCTCCACCTTAGGCTAGGTCATCCTCTACTGCGTTGTCCCTCAGGTTACGTTCAAAACCTTTGCAAGCCGGAGCATTGACGACCATTCGCCCTACATGTCGTCACGTCTAAGCCTTCTAAGGCAACTGATGCACATTTTTTTGACTAGATCGAACAATGCTCGTAAAGTTCACCGCTGAATCTACTTATACAAAGCCCGTCAATGCAAACGGGATTGAATATCTTACAAAGAATTTTTCTCTCGAAACGATCGAGGCTATCTTCATCCGCTTTCGACAGAGTGCAAGCTTCAGCGCCATAAAGCAGGACTGGGATATTTAAGGTCTTTTATAGAGTCGCCGAGATAGGACCTTACTACTCAATTGCCTTCACAGCACAAAGAAACAGCAATTGGCAAGAGTTATACTGCGTTGGATTTCTGTTGAGGTGTTATTGTCGGAATTTACAGCAGAGCCAAGGTAGACGACTGTGACGATTTGACAGCATATGTATATTTGGTTTTGCCCTTATTTACAGCTAAACCCATTTTGGTAGCTTTCTCCTTGTCAAAATCTTTTTTGGCATCAAAGATCACGGTGAGACGCCCACACAATATGGCAGAAAAGATCTTGAACACGATGCTGAGGTGGCTGATACCCCTGTACTTGTCGCAGTTGTGGGGGTATCCTTTCTTGTTAACGATACATTCCGTGGCGTTTCTGATGGCATGTTGACAGCGTTGTCATAAGTATTTGGCATTTGATGCTAACAGCATAGGATTCGTAGAGAGATTTCGTGATACGCGTTCGGAAAAGATTTTGGTGGTCTCTTACAACTCTAGCTTTTCTACGCTTAATTTTCTCACAGTAATTCGTGCATGGCTGCAACAAGATAGTGGTCCGAGTCGATTTTAACTGCTCGGAAGGTTCGCACCTCCGGAATTCTGGAGGCATGTCTTGCGTCGATCACAATGTGATTAATTTGGATAACAGTTTCATGATCAGAAGACCAACATGTCCCCTTGTGAATGCTGAGATGAGGAAATCATGTCCTTACTATAGTGACGTTTCGCCCCGCAGCAAAGTCAGTCAGCCTAAGTCCGTTGTCAGACGTGATGTCGTTTAAGCTATGCTTACCAACTATCATATCAAAGATGTCCTCCTTTCTTATTTCGGAGCTAAAATCGCCTAACATGATTTGAACGCCATATTTAGAATATTGCTCGTAGGCCGTGTCGAGGAGCTCATAGAAATACTCTTTGGCCGTGTCGAGGAGCTCATAGAAATACTCTTTGGCCTCGTCGTCTTTGCCCTCTGTGGAGCATGTCCACGTCTTATAACAAAACAAATAAGGGGTCCAACGTTCCACGTGCAGATCAGAAAATCGTTGCCCTTATTTCATTTGCCAGGGTCGTCAACAGTATTGTCATTCCTATCCGAGGCTTTTGGTTGCTTCGTAACTAGGGATTTTTTTTTCATGGTAGGGAAGTTGCCCCGACGCATAGCCCCCAATCTGAAAGGCCGGTTAAGCCGATGCCAGTAACCCACTTCGGGAATACGAGTGCTGCCTTTGGACCATTAGGGGCTCTTACGCCATCTCTTTTTAAGATCCTGAGATCCATAGATGGAATTCCTCCGCTGCATGTCCCCCTTCTGAAGCCTTGCTGTTAAACATCTGAACCGCAAGATTGTGGCTCAGGTCAGCACCAAATGTTGAGTGCTGACTGAAATACTGCTCGCCTAGCACATGCGTGCTGAAGTAAATCAGGCTAAGCTTGCGCTGATCCGAGTGTCCAGCTCCACATATCAGACTCAGCATACGGTAATCATCGGTTCGCTATTACATAGCTATCCAGCAGACACCACTTGGAGGTAATAAGCTTCTCTAAAGCTTATCCAATTAGATTTACGCGGATTCCTCCTCTTCTGCAAAGTAATAGCTTCGCTTTTGATTAGGAAAGCGATGTTCCTATGACCGACAAGGACATTTCCGGCAGAACTCTTCAGTTAGTAATCGACTTAAGGTACCGATTCGATAATGTCAAGTCAATTACGTCCTTTCTTCTTTCCGTAACAAAATTTGGTTGACAGACAAAATTATTAATGACCAAGCCTGATTATAGTATGTATAGAATCTAGGAGATGGTTTCCTCATACGTCACACCCGACACACCCACGGTTCTTGTATGGCTGCTAAATGGGTACTTCCATGGTAACTAACATTACGTTCGGAACATTTCATAGCTAATGAGTTGATATTTTTATCTCAATTTCAATATATTATCTCTTTTTTTAATAAATAATATGTTTAATTCAGAAACTAAGAACGGTTTAGTGAATGGTTCCGAACCTTCCCAATCCAAAACCGGATGGTTACAAAATCTTTCATACGCGTCTAGCTTAATACAAATCAGGAGAATCGTCGTATGACGACCCTATGACTTCGTGTTTTTCCCAACTACTGAATTAGTTTAAACCCTCTTCGTATTGTTTTTTTTTAAGCTTTTTAATTTGTTACTTCATTTTGCAACTTTTTTTCGCAACCATTTGGAAATGTTAGTGGCAACCCTGTTTCACCATTCTTACCATTTAGCTTTTAAAAAAAGTTCGGTTACCAAAAGCTTCAATGGTATACCTATTAAATAATAGGTGGAGCTCCGATTCAAATTAACGGCACACATAAAAATGAAAATTCAAGAAAATTCAACGCTTGCACCTAAGCAACGTGATCAGCTGTTAAATTTCGGATTTTTGGATAAAAAGTCTGCAAGTAGATTGTATCCCAATAAGATAGCTATTTAGCTTTAATGTCCGTCCAATCAGAACAAGCAGATGTTATCAACATATTCTTTCACACCAGGTGATTACCCATCATTTTCCAGCATCGCCATCCTTTCCACCGAATTTCTTATTTCTTCGTCAAATTTTTCAGTTTTGTTTTGATTCCCGGCATTTGGTAAAATAAAAACTACGCAATCACAACAAATCCTTCAAGCACTTCACCAAAGAAAAACTCCCAAACAGCACTGCTAACTGAAGTTTTAAAAAAAAATTCCAATCAAAGTCAGCGAATTGCGAAGTTTTTTCCACAGTTAAAAAATAAATCGAACATTCATAGGAAAAACAAATTCAAAAAAGGAACAAATTCATATTTCTTCTGGAGAAAAAAGAAAAAAAACCAAAAAATTATTTGGACGTTGGAAAAAAAAATACCCGAAAAAATATCTGTTGGATCGTTTGTGATTTTGTTTGTGTTGAAATCGTTTCCTTTTTTTCGTTGGAAATAAATAATTTTTTTTTGTCTTTTAAATTGCGTTAAAATTTTTAATTTTGTGCCTTTACATATATAAATTTGCATCTATTTGAAAATATTACGGTCCGGACATCCGTTCTAAGTGTTTTTTTTTTTTTTTTTTTAATCTTCATGATAAACAATTAATTTCTAACCACGCAGCAAATAAAAGGTGAGTTCTAGGTTATAGTGCTGGATTTTTTTAACTAAGAAAACTTAAATAAATTTTATTAAACGTTTTTGTTCACGTGTGCAAGGGAGACGGATGTTAGCAATCAAGGAGCAGTGAGAGTGCAACATAATTAGAATCGGAAATCGGATATCTTTGATTGCAGTAGTATTTACAATTTGCATAGTAGGTAGCACGCTACGGGTTGGTCCGACCCGCCCCATCAGTAAGGGTCCGAGAGCATGCGGATTTGCGATGAAGAATTGGTTTTGTCTGAGTGTTTCCAAAGGGATAGCTTCCTTGACTGCAGGGCTTGGCTATTAAGAGGCATTTTCTTTAAACCTTTGTCTTGCCCTAAATTTTTAAATATTTGAAGGCCAAAATTCATGCGAATCATTTAAAAGTTATGAAGCAACGAGACGTCTACGTCGTTTTCCCTACTGGTCCGTTAATGTGGAAAAGAACATTTTTGAACGACATTCTCGGGACATTCATATGTATGTACATATGTACATATTTAATTCAAGATTGAAAGCAATTAGATGATTGAAGAAACTTTTTGATTAAATCCATGGACTTATGGGCCATCTTTACTACGAATAAAGAGTGTCCTGCGTGTTTTTGTACGAAACGGAAGTAAGCCTGACACTAACGCTGTTAGGTTACAAAGGTTCAGCTAAGTAGGGTTATGAGTCGAAAAGAAAGCAGAAACTTCAGGGATTTTCTTCAAGCATTTTTCGTTATACTAAATGGACCTTACAGTGCGAATTGAAACTAATACGATTTTTTTAAGATATTTCATTTTTTTGGCAGAAAAGTATTTATTTAATTAACCCTCTATATGATCGACTTTGGAACAAAAAGTACATTTATTTATTCGTCATGAAACCACACTTAATGGCTGAAATCAGCTTTCTTCCGATTTAAAATTCTTTATCACGATATTTCAGTAGTCCTTTTGGGTTGAGGTCAGAATAATTGCATGGGAAACGACAGGCAGCAACTCCTTTTTTGGTGTAGTAGTTCTAGAAACTCAGATTTTATTCGTTTCTCTATTTCCCTATTGCTGTTCTGAATTTACGCCGGGTAGATCACAAGCAAACACACAACCTACAACTCCTTGGCCCCACTAAGATTTCAGGGTTTGTAGATGTGAAGTAATCCCAAAACATTTCTTTGTTTGTTTGTCCTTATCTGACACCAACGATATCTCTAAAGTTGGCAGTAGCACTCCCCTGGAAAAATGACTCTTCCCAATTACTAAGCAGTCCAGTCTTTGTCCTTCTTGGCCAACTGCAATCTTTCTCTTCAAAGACTTGATGAGAAGTTGTTTTTTAAGACGACTTCTCTATGTAAAGCGGGGTTCACATTATACGATTTGCTTGATCGATTTGCTTGACGACCGACTAAATCGTACAATTTGAACACTAATCAAGCAAGTCATCCATTTGTAGTACGGTTTTTCAAATTTTTAAACTTTTTGATGCGCTTGAGCGACTTGTCCTTTAATGGGAACGCTTGTCGTACAACTTAAGAGTATTTTTCATTTTTGTTTCAGATTTCGATGAGGAAACATCGCAGCTAAGCATAAAAATATGGTGTCGAGAGCAGGGAAAGAGTTTTGGCAGAAGTTTTTTTTTATCTTAACCGGCAATTTCCTAAATTGTGGCAAATCATTTTTCTCACTTTCCAAAATTTCATCGATAACTAGGGCCGCAACTAAAACTTCCGCCGCCATATTCCCGGTTCGAAATCTAAAACACAAATTCTATCAAGCATGTAGTACAATTCGAATACTAAGCAATATTTGATCGTCAAGCAAATCGTATATTGTGAACCCCGCTTAACGCAAAAAATATAGCCTACTCACAAAAGATTTGCCTTAAATAATTGCACAGCACTGTACCTCCACCAATTCATTGAAAGAGTATCTACATACATAAGTATGTATCTATGTAAATCTCTAAATACTCCCGGAAGCATTTGCTTTTTTGTATAAACTCAGTCATGTAGGCGTTATTGAGATAATTCCGAAAATTCATGTAGAATAGCCCCAATAATATTAGCGAGTGTCGAGCATGTGTACAAGGAAGGGATTATGGCGTCCTTTTCCTCAACTCTGCAGCTTTTGGAGAAGTTCTTATGTAGAATTCCCAGCTTTTGTGCACGTCTACCTATAGTTTTGAGACAGTTACTTTCCTTTTACCCTAGCCTAACGGTCTTGCGTTCTCTATATCCCTATCGCCTTATGAATAAGATGTTTAGTAAACGTCATGGGTGGGTGCCTTGAATTGTCCATTCGTCAGCTGCAAAATTTCTAGGAATATTTGTCCTAGTACCCAGCAGAGAATGAGGTTGTATTGTTTGTCTATCTCGTTAAGAAATACGAGGTAGTCTTTCACTGCCTTAGATTTTATGATGTGAGGGATTTGATGACTGCATGCCTCTTAGCGCATGCAACGATACCGGTGCGCCATACAATATTTATTCACCGGCCAGGGAACGCACGTATTCCATCCTCGATTTTAAATCCATTCGTAAAAATGAGAGAGCTTCTTTAAGGACGAGCAGTCATCACTGCTTTCTATCAAGAATTGAGTGTTTTCAGCGCAAATTAAAAACTTATTCTGGGGGCAGATAGTCTGTGCGTTGTTATCCATTGCAGGGTGACTTAGCTTTAAAGCTTGTAGTTGGTAGCCGTTTCTTCCATGAACGAGGAAGAAACCCTTGACCACTACCTTTGCGGGTGCCCTGCCCTGGATAGGGCTAGGTACTGCGCTTTAGGCAAACCCTTCATCAACAACCTTGGTGAACTCGCGGAGAAAGAATTGCCAATCTCTTACACTTTCTCAAAACCGCAAGCTGGATCTAGGCCCTAGTACGGACTTTTCTCTAGCTAAACATTATTTACATCCAGTATTAACAATAGGTCCCAAGGGTCGTGGTAACAAAACGGCACGCCATAGTGCTAATTGGGTCTCGGAATTACCCCTGAAACCACCACTTCTACCTACCTACCTACCCATCTGGTAGGCGTTTGATTGTCGATGATGTCGATTGGAAGGAAGTACATAATGATTTGGAGCGTCACTGAGACATGCCAGTCGTTGTCTTTTCCAGTAATTTTTGGTTGCAATTGTCTACCATATCTAGGGATTGGTTTTATTATTGGCATGTGCAAGAAGTGTATAATGTTGACACCAAGTGCAACTTAAGGCTCTTTTGCATGAGTAAAGCCCAAATATGGATTTCCTGGCGCGCCTCTTTATATTTTCCAGCTAAGCAAAGCTCTAATCCCAAATCCTTTAGTTTCCGATGATTGAAGAGGGGGATTTCCTGGTAGAAAGGACCAACTCAGTCTTGGTTGTCTACTGTCTACTGTTGAGGTCGGTTCGCAGAACATTGTTAAGTATATGCGGTACATGCCCGATACTGAGAAAAATAATTTCCAGAGCAATGGAGAAAGTTGCTCGAGTCTCGCGGTCTTCTGTCGAATTTGGGCCCGAACGATTTCGTCCAGGGGCAGCGAACAATCCTCAGTAGCATCATCCAGAAGAAGCTCTACAAAGTTGAAATCCACGAACCTTTTTAAAGTGTGTTCCCTGTATTTGGATACACCGTTAGCGACTGATTTATTTTTATAAGACTTTAACCAGGTTTATCCTCTCATCCCAGCAGGAGGGAGATACATGGGTAGCAGACACTAGGTATTGCGATTATCTTTTCGAGCCGGGTTGTGAGCTCGGCTGACACCGCGTACTGCCCTGATAATAATCCCATGGAGATAATCACTACTTCAAATGGTCGTCGAAACTGGGGCTTCATCTCGACCAAAAATTCTTTTCGAATTTAGCATAATTTGTAATACACACTGGAAATCATTTTTCAATATTTCCCATTTTTATTAACTAATGGATCTCTTGAATAGGATTTCTTTTCCCAAAAAGTAAACGTTTAGCTTGTTTATTTGGCCTCCATCGTTGGAGTAACCTGCTCTAAGCTCCACAAATGCTATCGCAATTGTTTCCCACGGTCCAACTCTCCTTATCTACTTTGTCTTACCTGTGTGAACTGGATCTTCCTATCTAAACAGCTTACTCTTCGGGAGTGTAAACTCTTATGGAAGAATTGTTTGCCTAGGTAGACTAATTCCTTAACAGATTTGGGATCAACCTTTGAGACAGTATACTTCTGGGTTTAGAAAGATGTTGACGTCGCAAGATTGGACAGCGTCTTGCTTAGATCGTGCACACTTTTTGAGACTTTGACGATCTCATATTCGCTTTTGAGCTTACAGCTCATAGCATTATATAGATATGTAGCTCGCTAATGATATTGAACTAAAACTGGATATTGATCTGCAATTCCTGGGTGTTCTCCTAAGTCTGCCACAGTGTGAGTGATAGCGATGTTTATTGTAAACGTTGTGCCTGGTTGGTGCAGGGTTTATGCTGATACCAATCGAGCCTTACTTACATATGCAGCCCATAGCTTTCTTGTTTTTATACAAATCCTTAAAGTATTTATAAAGCGCGACGCTTATCGTTTACCATAGATCTGACAAAATGCCACCACCTGGTGTCCATTTTATAACCTGCTTATATAGATGAACATAAATTGGGCGTTTAGTCGCAGAGCAGCTTTTCATTTCGCTCTGCTCAGAACAGGATAAAAATGCTTTTCATAAAGTTCAGTTTCGGTTTAGTGTATGAGGTTATAACAAAACGCCAGGTACAATAATAGTAAGCCCATCGCGATCCCTTGGAAACCTTCACAGTAAGAAACCTAAGCCATTTCACTCATGTACTTAATTTCCCTACAGAATTTAAATAAATTTTTTGGTTCAAAGAACCAACCTTTCCTAAACTATCAAAAGTTTTTTAGTCTGCTTCGATCATGCCGTGGTATTAACAGCATTGATGTGTTATGTCCTCTGAGCAGTATCTGCTCACAATCGTATTTGATAATAATAATAATAATCTCATCGCGTGCGTCCTCAGAAGGCAATGACCAGAGAGTATCCATATCGCTGTTGTCGTCCGTGATTTGCTTAGTTTTATTATTTCTCCATATTTTTTCTGATCTAACACTGGCCACAAGTTGGACTATCTTAGGTGAGCCAATTATGTAACTCTGTGAAAGTTCTGCTCCTTTTTTGACCAACACATCGGCACATTCGTTACCCTCTATATTGCATTGTACAGGTACCCAACATTATCTGACACATAAAGTGTAAGAACTTACATAATATTTTATTTGAGCTTACCTCGTAGCGCCCACTCTTGAATCGATTTAGAATTGGTGATGCACATCTTCTTTTGCATCTCGCTAATACTGATAGCCTTGCGTTGTAAACACTGGCCGGTTTGCAAAGTGGGCGCCATTGTTCAGTGGATATTGCGTTGCGCTACTGCTTCTCGGAAATGTCTCCCAAACTTCCGAGAGTCAAAGGAACGTTTCTCAATTCGCCTTTTGAAATTCGAACATTGCTTTCAATTGTAAATCATTTTCATTTGAGCAAAAAAACATATCACGTATGTGAGAGAAATTAGTGTAAAAGACTATCATAACGTTCTTAGTCTCTAAAAGTATTTGGTAGAGTATTCCCAGAACCGTGAGCTCTCAATTGAACTCCTAACACTGAATTTACATATCTTCTCTCGAGTAAATTCACAATCCAATTAGTACGTGAAGTTTACTCTGTACTGTAAAATGCACAATTTAAAATACTTCCTATTTTTCAATTTTGTTAAAAACGTTTATTTTTTTTGTTTTGTGAACAACTATAATTGCCATCATTTATCTACATTACAAAATATAAAAGTTTTGTATCAAAATCTATCTTTCGCCTCTTAAGTATTATTCCTACGTTCGTTTATTTAAAAAAAAGGCTAAAGGCACGTTTCGGTACACAAACAAGAAAAAAAAACAAATACTTAACCATTCGGGACAGTGACTTAAATCTATGGACGGTTCGACAAGAAAAAAAAAAAAAAAAAAAAAACAACTCGTGATACAAGAAAAACCTAAGGAAACAGAGGAACAAAAAAAATTGAAATGACTGTGCCAGCGAGAAATATACTCATAAGATTTTTTAGGATATCAATGAAAAATGTGTGAAAATTATGGGACCGATAGAATAAGGAACCCCACCCTACTTCCTTTATACTGATACAAATAGGCGACCGCCTATGATGAACATACACATCTTAGAATCAAGTATTTCAGGCGACTGGTTTGATCACAATTACTGCTGCTGCTGTTGAACTTTTTTCTCCATCAACGAGCGAAAAAGTTCTCAGGGTAGATAATAAAAATTTCAAGTAGAAGCCAAAAAAAAAAGAATAAAAAATATCATACAGTTATTACAGAGGAAAATCTACCAACAACAAGCAACCACCAATCATGATCATCACTCAGTCCTGACAAGAAAAAATTCCTATCTACTCAAAGAGCAAAGGGGGGTTTTTCTTTCGATTAAAAAATCTGGGAAGCACCTTCTGTGTATGAATAAAACTGCTGTGTATTGCAGAAGAAACAGATTAAATGGTAGCAACCAGGAGAAGACGAAAAAAAAACCTCTAAGGGTGCGCTTTTCTCTTCTTTCCTTTTGTTCCAATTGAATTTGGTTTGCATTTTAATGTTAACAGGTTTTACACTCTGCTATATAAATTCTTTTTTGATGGTGGCTCGCTGTGAACCAGTAGTGGCAGCAATGTGGCTGTTGTTGTGTTGGTCCAGCTGTTGTGCTCTTCATGCACATTATTATAATAATTTTTATATTTTTTTTTAACCTTCCTCCCCTATCTCCGATGTCGGTGTCGTCATCTTGTCGTTGTTGTTCATCTTCGTAGTAATTCGAGATCAGAGGCGGTTTTGGGAATATCATTCGGAGAATGACAAATAACTAGAATCACTGTAATAGATTATGTCTACAACTTAATCGCTTTGAATTATATTCCTCGTTTTGGCATTGCTTGTGTGCATCTATCTCGTTTTATCTGTGGCGGTTACTTGTTTCCTTAAAATTTCTTGTAATCACGAATAATACGACATGAATTGAGTTTGTATGTTAGGTTCTTAAATGTTACATTGGTTTTGCACTTTTTTGTTCTTTATATCATTTGGACGGATAAAGTTTACTTAAGAGATTATTTGTTTCGTTCGATCCTTGAAGGATGAAGAGATTCAAGTTACCCTATGAGCGGATGGTTTGATTTATCTAAATTTATAAACTAGAATAAGGGTGAATCCTAGGAGGGATATAATTAAAGTAGTTGCTGCATGAATTGCTGATGCACCGGCCAAACGACACCGGAACATATCGTAACGGGTCTCTTTGTCAGCAACTATATTCTGGTATTCAGCTTCCACTAGCTGACCATCGTAGTATGTGATTAGATCTTCGAAGGGGTATTCGTAGCCTTGAAGGCACTCGCATTTGTAGCCGCCAGTTTCGTAGCCACGGCCCAGAATGGGAACACACTATATGAGAGAGAATTTATTAGACATGCTTGTCGATAACTATTTTTTTTTTTGTTAAGTGACTTACATATGAAGATTTCTCATCACATTTGTGAGTGTTCTTGTATGCGTTTGGTTCATAATACCAGTCGGGACATTGGTTTATGTCCAGTTGAAGCATGTCCATTGAAACTGCGACTACTCCCCTGGAAAAAACATGTTTTTTTTGTGAACAAAATGAAAAATATGTTAAATTTAATCATTGTTTCACACCAGGTGGGACAGTAAAGTAGATAAGCTAAGAATAAAAATAGAAAACGTGGGAGATCATACTATAAATAAACAAACCTTAAGGCCTATTCCATTGAATAAGGTATATAATTGTTAATAATATGTAATTACTAAGGTGGCGCTACAGTTCGGGGTGAACATCGAGCTCAACCAACAAGCCTCACCAGTTACCCAACTCTTTAGCTAACCGTCTCCTTGTACGGCCACCTAAGGCTAAGCCTTACCCTACTACCTTGTCCCTCGAAGATTCTGCGCTTGTGTTCATTCGCGATACATGTCCTAACAATCTCGAACGTCCAATGGAATTTTTTTTTGACGTAAGTCGCTGTTCACCTCATACAATTCTTTCTTGAATATATCCTCCAAAGTCCGTCAACACAAACGGGCAAAGGATATATCTGCAACTGGGTTCAATAAAGTACATATTTCCTCGCCTTAAGGGGGCTGATAATTAGGGTCTCTTTAGTAGTTCGGGACATGGCCTTACTTCTCAATTGCCTTCTTCGCCTAATAAAACAACGATTCGCAAGAGTTATTCTTTGTTTGATTTCTGCGCTGACGTTATTATTGACAACCGATTCGTCTCTATTCTTTGCAATGCGCCGGTGACAGCCTGCATAGTTCTGCCAATAGTGTCAATATCGTCAGCATATGCGACTAAGTGCATAGACCTTACAATTATTGAGGCTCCTTGGAATTATTGAGAAGTTGCATGTCAGTGGTTCTACTTGTCTAAATCCTTTTTTAAAATCAAAGGTCTCGGTGAGATCATTACCGACCTCGATGGAGCAACGAGATATCTCCATGGTCACCACTCGCACGGACAGGGATGTTAAAACTAAACATTGCTCTTTATAAATGCTGCCATACATAGGTGGCTTTAAAATCGATGATACTTCACCTATTTCTCTATATATTGTGAGGAAACCGTGTGCTGGCCATAGTGACTATCGTTGGATATAGGAGCTGATAACTTTCTCAAAATCACGCGATTTTTAAGAAGCACGACAAAATTTATAGGAAACAGTTTATCTGTAAATCGATGTATTCCTGCGTATACAGAAGTTTATGCCCGCTGCGTGAATCAATCATCAACCTCTTCTGACATTTTTCTTTTCTTAGTCTATTACAAGCACCGAAAGCAGAATGATCTTATGCAGAAAAAGCGTCCACGCCCTGTCAGTAGTTCATGCAAATAGGGGTCTACTTCTCCGCTGCGGCGGTCTCTATCTTTATTCGCAATGATTTCAACTGAAGTCATTCTGTTAACGAAACATTGGAGTCTACCGCACACTTAATGCCCTGAGACAGGTTATTCTTTGCACGAAAGATTCCAAAACTAACCAACTATCCTAATTCATCGGCCTTTTCTGCGGCGGAATTCCTAGTTTTCGATTCATGTCTCGAAAATATTTTAATATTTCAAAAAGGGGCTCTCACATTTAATAATACCAATATTATTCAAAAGCATACAAGCTGTCTACATCAACTACATCAAATTACTCTTTTACATCGACCCTTTCAGTTTCAGTTACAGCAGAATCAGTGCCATGCTCTCTTTTTATGTAGCACAAAAAAACGCCGAAAGGGTCGAACATTAGTTACCTCAGCTCGAAACTTGTATTTCATAATCATAATCCATTGAATAACAATACAAAATAATGGGCCGAAGTTAACTCATTTCCATAACAATTATACACCTGAAATCAGCCCCGATAAAGTAGCCCAACAACTTGTCCTCGTCCACCAATTTTCCTGTAAACAAAACACCCTAATTCCAATGTGTCCCCTGTGTAAACAACAATCCTGTTAGACGTCTCTATTAATGGGACAGGTAATGTCCGAATTGGGTCACCACATTCACCCTTACCAACAATTAGATATGACAAGAAAAAAATACCAAAAAAAAAAGCCTTCAACCCTTCTGACATTTAACCCTATACTCTTTCCGTAGCTCATCCCCTTTGACACACACCACAAAGCAGTACTCACTTGAATTCCAGTTTCACTTTTAGGCTGTCCCATCCGAAAAACGGTACTGCATACGTAATCAGCCACTTTTTCACGTAACCATCACAATCGAATTGTGGCTGTGTCCAGTATCCGTGATTTAGGTTTGCTGCGCGGTATGAATTCGGGTAGTGTTCGTATTTTTGTAGATATTCTCCGGTTTCATTGTGACGTATCTTCATTTTCATATAGAATGTCTCTAGGTCATCGAAATTTGTCGACCAGCGTTGCTTGAGGAATTTAAAGAATTTCTTTTCAGTGTATAGCTCATGGGTCTTATTTAGGCGGGCTACATCTTCGACCTTGAATTTACGTGTATTCAATTCGGTTTTGTAGGCAAACGGTGCAAAGTATGTACGATTGGTGAACTTATTTCGTTCCCAGTATGTCCCGGCTGACCACACTTTCGTATCACCCAATACAATGGCAAGAGTTTCACCGATCATTTGATCTTCTGTAAGTGGTTTATCAGCAACACGTTTGCCTGAGTACACTTCATTGGGGTCAGATACCTGAAAGAAGTAATTTATGATTGAAATTGATTTGTATTAGCGATTGGTATTCGGTTTTTTAGTTGAAATGAGATATGCATTACCTGAAGGAAAGCGCTGATGAAATTCGCTAAGCGAACTGCCATTTTTGCCTCGTTTTCGAATTGTTGTTTAGCACCAAAGCTAACATCGCCACGTAGTAAGAGATCCTGAGGGTGGAAGCTGAAAATATACAAGAAAATTGGTTACTCTAGTTGTGATCGTACTCTGGAAAATTATTTGTGGCAGTCTCTAAGCTTTTTCATCTGTCCTACAACAGTACCCTTAGCTTCTCATATTCGATTCCAGATTCACGTCAGTGTTCCTCGGGTGTGGAACTGGAGTACAAATAATAGGGTAAAATTTAATGCTTCGAAAACTTTATGCTGTCTTCAGTTGTTAAAGCGAAATTTAAATCCCCAGCCATTACCAATGAATGTCACTTGCATCCACGAAACCGAAAGACTATGACAGCCTGCGCTGGAATAACCACAAATTTGACGTCGCCAAGAACGCTGCTAAGTGTCTAGGATTCCTTAAATATTTCAACCACTCTGATCTGGCTTCCATATATAAGGTGTACACCCAAAACCGCATTGTTCCTGATAGATAGGGGGGTTCAAAACCGTGCGTTAAAACTGATAGGGAACAGAAACCTCGTCGAGTCAATAGACTCGCTTGAACACCGCAGAAATGTTTCTTGCCTCTCTTTGTTCTATCGCTTTTTCCACAAAAAAATGGTCCAGCGAAATAGCCAGTTGCATTCCGCCCCTTTAACAGTTCTCTCGCAATACTCGTCACGCCGTAAATGCTCATCGGTTTACCCTCAAGCCTATTTCGAACAGAAATTCTTTTCTGAGCCGTAGAACACGGATGTGGAATGCTTTGCCAAGTTCTACTTTTTCCTCTCATTACAACCCGCAGACATTTAAAACCAATGTACATCCGTATCTCCTTCTCTCTCTTCCTTATTTTCCCACCGCCCCCGCGCTGTGTTCTAAAATTATAAAGGTATTCACAACCCCTTGATGCGCGTGTAAATTATAAAAAAAAACCTACTGCTCCGGCAGCTACTTATTGGCACTTTGCAAGTGGTTTGAATTTTTCTCTGTCGTTTCTTTGCTGGGTAAACAGTTGATTTCGCTCGACCCAGTAACTGGGAAGCATGCCGATTTTGATTTCGCATAGAGCATGGCTATCTAACAGCAGAGACTTTGTTAAGATTTGTCTACCAAACCACTGCTGCGAATGCTAGGGTTGGTCCGACTATTTAGGCCTACACTCCGATTTCCGATAGCTTTTGCCACGTCGACAGTTGCATAGTGCATTATCGGATATATCAAAATATTTTGCCAAAATTGGAAGAAGAGAAGCGAATCAGAAATCTTAAATTACAACGTCACAGCCCTCGATTTTTTAGAGATTGAAAGATAGCTGCAGCATCAATTTGTAATATCGATTGACAAAAAAACATGAAATCATTGTTTGATAAAAAATGTCACTGACAGCAGCAATGAATAATTAAGAAGTGCTTACATGCATGTCACTAATGAAATTTATTAATTTCAGAAAAGTAATTACCTGCTAATTATTAAAAAATTTCAAAGCAACTTGCTATCGGATTTGGTTTTTAAATGATTCATATCTGACTCAGTTTAACGATTAGGTACTCGCAAGCAAAGATCATATAACAACAAGATATTGCAACTGGTTCTTCAGTTTGGTGGAGAAAACAAAACTCACACAGACTCAGTAAGTGAGGAAAAAGCGAATGATCGTGTTACACACAAATAGAAAAGCTAATTTCCCCTTTTTTTCTAATTATTTCGTTGTCAATTATGGGCGACTGACGTAGGAGAAAATACCAAAGAGGGAAGAATTTTTTTTCTCACTGCAATGAGGTGGCTAAACTTAGTTTTCAAACAAATATTCTTTATATGGACTTTGTTATTTAACCTGCACATGAACATTCATATTTCTGTCGACTGTACCTGTGGTAGTAAATTGAAACTAAAAGACATGTCAGACAAATACTAGTCGCTGTAGTACAGACCCTAACTTACTGTCCTCGTCCCAATATGCGAACTGAATTCTGTAGAAACAACTGTTTAATTCACCACGACTGCCTTGCTTGAGATGGAGTGAGCGTTCGCATGTGTACTCTTGAACCTTAACATAGAGACCTCATCTGACGAATAAGCAAAACTCTGGCGCCGCGTCTTAGCAGTGGTCAGATAGAGAGGTATTTGACTTACTTTGTATCTACTTTATGGCTGTTGGTTGCTGATCGAACCTGCACTAGACATCAACTGAGGCAAACACTACCTGCTACACCGTGGTAACATAGCTGAGATAATATTGAAAGTGTGTCACTTATGTATAGCAGGCAAGACGAGCAGATAACAATACATTAAGCATCGCATTGTGACTCTAAATAACAGAAATTTTCAAAATCTCACTTCCAACTTACTTTTTGCACGTCCGATAGTTAACACCGTGAATAAACTTGAGCACCTGGTCGATGTTAATATTTTCCGAATGCAATGCTCGCGATCCCGTTGTGTAGTTTCTGTATTCTGGATGCAAATCCAAGTACTTCTCTCTGATGTGGAATGGAGCTCGCTCCCATTGAATCGGTACTTTCTGAATCCCTAAAGAAATGAAAACAACAGAATCAGTTGAAACGTTTCTCTTTCCACCACTTTCCATTCACTTACATCCAATTTTCAGGCAATCGTATCCATTGTAGTACTGTTCGGCGGAAGCCCGTTCAATAACCTCGCCGAGGTAGGGTCGTCGTACGTTATTTGGTAATCGATTCCCTGGGGTACAACGACACTGATAGCCACCCCTGCGGAAGCCCCAACCATGCAGTGGTTCACACTCTGTGGTTTCCTTTTTGCAACGTGCCGTGTCAGCAAAGTGATTCGGTTTGTTGTTGCCTTCACCCTTCGGGCACTGATTTATGTCGATCCTTTCAAAGTCCATTTCCAGCACTGCAATCGCCGTGTACCTGAAGCAAAACGAAAAGGATAAAGAAAAGGATATGAAAACACACTTCCAACTAACTTACTTTGGATACTCGATATGTCTGAACTGTGTGTGTCGGGGGTAGATATCTGCAATGGGGACAACTGCTGATACAAGCCATTTATTCGAGCGTCCACAATCGAAATAGGGACGAGTCCACTTCACTGGACCTGGATCTTCATCAGCGCCAGGCGGTCCATGGAATGTGAAAGTCTCGTTCGTATTGTTTGCATAGCGAATCTCCACTTGGTATGTCGTCTTTGTGTCATGCCGCCCCTCTACATCGTCTGGCAGCCACGTCTTGTACCACTCGTTAATTTTATACAACTCTGAGGTGTAATCCTTTGAAATGGCATCTGGTGGAGCCGCACCCAAGTCTCGCACATCAAATGTGTTCATTGTCGAGATCTTTTGCAGATGAATTGGGTCGTTGAAATCATCCAATCGGAAGGTACGCGGTGCAAATCTGGGGAACGTCTTATTGAAGAAGCCACGATAGGACGACGTGTAAGAGCTATTCGGTGAGAAATATATCGCCGAAGCGTTAATGTACGGGTTCGCAGATACATCTGCCACTGTGGATAGGAAATAGTACATCATTCCCGGATCGTAGGTGTCGTTAATTGCTGGACGAATGAATCGACTCTGGAGAATATAACTCCAAAAGAAACTCCGACTCATCGCCATGTTGTGCAGATGCAGCAGAGCAGTACGATTGGGGAACACAGGATTAATGTTGATTTCCTTGATGTCTGGCTTGTGGGATACGGTGTCCTCGGGCAGATACATATCGCTGACATGCTGAATTGGGCAATTATCGCCCGAGACTTTGTCAAATTTGATTTTAATTTCATCGAAAGCATCCCTCGCCTGCCACTCGTATTGGGCCAACACACCCACTACGGTCACCAGCAGAAAGAACACATAACTGCGACCGAGTATTGTCGAAAAGATCATTTTTTTCCTTTTGCGCTCACTTGCACTGGAGCTATTTTATTTACCAGCGCACTATTAATCACTAATTATTAATTAATATAACTGAAATTATTGAAAATGAGAATGAAAATGCTGATTGCTTGCACTCCGTACTACGCCCTCTTCGTGATTGAAGGGAATTTCTCTGGATTTGTCATTACATTCAGCTACGCGGGTGGTTTGTTAAATGTCAAACGAATGTTTTGTTCGGTTAAGTAGCTGAATTGCATGTGCTTGAGTGGGATGGAGGGAGTATTTGTTTTGTTTTCAATTCAGAAAGCAGTTGGTGTTTGCCCAAGCAACAAGTGTTTAGGGTGGGTGCGGAAAATTATGTCGGAACAGGTGCGTGTATTGGGTTTTGATACATCATAGGCCCTCAAACTTTATGTAAATGAATGAAAGGTGGAACCACAAAGCGTGGATCATTTTAGTAGATCTTAGGAAGTGCGTTACTCGTCACTTTGTAATGAATTTCTGATTTTGGTTGTCATATGATGTTTATTTAACAGTTGCTGGTGACATTTAGGACGGTAACTTCTTTAAGACTTGTTTTTTATCTCGGTTGCATGTACTACCAGACAGTAATCCTTTTTTTCGTACTGTGTGCCCTGCCTGTGCTCGAGCTTGCTTCGGCCGCGCCATAAGCAAACGCATTACCACTATACTGTAGCCACCTGTATCATAGAGACGTATTCAAAATTTTGCCTATGTAAAGAAACAGGTAAGGTTTTTTAAATTCCCCGAAAAAAGGTTCAAAAATTGGGTTAATTTCGTTATGTCCGTAAGGGACACTCGTAGCTTATAGAGGGACCTACACAAATTTCTCTTTACTAGTTCCGAGAGTAGGGAGGCAGTCTCTGAAATCACTTTGCATTTCATTACGATTGGAATGCGATCAGTGGTGGATTCACTAAAACTTTCAAATCACAATTCGTCATCCACCTTGAAACAATTGATTATAGACTTGGTCCAGTTCCGCTGTGCTGGATTCATTATGCTTGCCTGAATGTGAGTCTGAATTGGGAGAAGGCTCTGAAATGGATATAACGCTTGAAGAGGTTTTTCAATTAATCGACGCAAAAGATCAACGTCCCTATTCTCTCTCGGTAGAAACTAAATCCTTATCAGCATAATAACCGTCTCTATCATTGAAAACATGGCCAAAAGAGTACGTATATTCGTTTACGACTTCTGTAAAAGCTGCAGGAACGAAAAAGAGATAGAATTAGAAGAACACTTATGCCAATGTCCGACTCCTCCTGAATTGCATCTAAGCTGCTTACGTACAAGATTCTCCGAGAGTTTGTGTTATCTGGTAAAGTTACCTTTAATTGACCTTAAAAGCCTTATTAACAGATCCAAATGGTTTTGTTAGTCACATACCTTCCTTGTACTTCAAGGGTAATTACAGTGGACGATTTGGTTTCCGAGCGCAATTTGCACCAGAAATAGCAGCTGTGATAAAAGTTATACTCCGCTTTGGATTTCAAAAGCATCTCACAGCATACAGTTGTGAAGAATACGACATTTTACACCTTCATACTTAACCTTTATAATAACAATGAGTTTTTCTAGAGTGCCTCTCCTGAGTAAAGTTAACCAGAAAAACTATAGATCCGCGCTGTCGAGAGCCTGTAAAAGTTAAAATTTATCCAATGACACTTATCAGAACTTATGTCGCCTTCTCCTGAAAAGGGGTATAAGAACCGTTTCTCCAGGATTTACAAGTATTATCAGGTCCTTAGTCATGCACCATCTTAGTTTAAGGGCACTTTGCATCATGTCTGATATAGTATCGTCGAATTTTTCCCTACCATTCACAATATCATTTGCATAGCTTTGTACTCTGTAACCAGATTTTGTTAGTAATTCCAGGAGTTTGTGTGTGACCAAAGCCCAAAGCAAGGAGGAGAGCACACCCTTTTACTTGACTCTTTTGAAAAATGCTCATGCCCCGCTACGAAAGAATTCAATAGCTCTGCCGATTTACTTGGCGCTGCTTAAAAAAAATTCGGCAGGGATTTCCAGACCTACAGTTGCCGTACGCCTTTTAACTAAACTTTACTCCTCTGTGACTGTATTTAAAATTTTAAATTTGAAAATTGAACTGAACGTCCAAAATATGGCTTCCGCCCGTAGTACAATTAATGCACAACAGATATGCAATCAAACTTAAGCACTAAACTTGTATTCGACAGACGTAGTTTTTATTTCCAAAACTGTTTTTTATTTCCAAAGAAAAGTCCCATTAGCAAGATGGCATTAACAAAACATGTTCATCTACTGTACTTACGCTCTGCTGCTCCGTTTTCCATAATAATATCATCTGCGCTTCAGAATTCCAACAAAAAATGCATCCTGTTTCCGTTCTCTACAAATACCAGTCTCCGGCGTATAAATGGACGACACAAACTTCCTTGTCGCCAATTCAGCAGATTTTTTTTCCCCTTCTCTTCGATTCGTCCTTTCATTCGTTTTATTTTGGTATAAAAAAAAAAAAAACAATTTTTGAACTGTAGCCACAATTGAAGTACCTATCTACACACGGACTACATTCATTGGCATCTAGGGTCAGAAGTTGAAAGTTGTCATTACCCTCATGCATTTTCCCAGAGGTTCATTCCGTTATCCCTACGAAAAAAAAAATAAAAAATGACCCAAAAGTATGATCCTGTTACGTGTGTCCAAAACCGATACATACAACCGCAGTATGCAAGACGAAGACGAGGACCTACGACAATGGTTATGGTTGGACGAACATGAAAGCATTCTGCTGCTGGTGCCCCAGGATAGATGACCATCATTTAAGCAAAGAAAAACAAGGGGTAGGATGACACCGGACTCCGGTTTACTTGCCTTTCAGCGAACCACATATTTCCATGACAATAGGAGGATACCTGCGTATGTACATACCTTTGCCTGACAACTAAAACAGGTAGAAACACTAAACGTAACCGGGTACCTGGTGCACGTGGAATTCAATGGCTGTTGTAACATGGGCTACAGTAGTTGTAACCAGTTCAGTGGGGGACGGTAAGAGGACGAACCACCGAAAGAATATCACTGAAAACAAAAACAAAAAAGAGAACAAAAACAAAAATGGAGGAGCAGGTGTAAAACGTTGCAGGTTTACAGGTCGAACAAATTTCGGACCGCTAATTTGTGGTTGTATGCATGCAATAAGTTGGCAACAGAAACGGTTAAGTTTCAGGGCAACCAATCACTGCCAAGCCCCGCGATTGATGGTTATCAAATGCAGAGTTTCCGTTCGTATTTTTTTTTCGCAAACAGGACACTTGTCAAGAATAATTCATGAGTCTTGGAGTGGTTCCAGTTTGTTTTTCCTTTGTCCCTTCTGAAGATAAATGTTTTTTTTTTTTCTCTCCACTTTGTAAGGAAAAGTTTTCTTTTGAGTGTTTGTCCCCATTAAGGATCTAATGCGCATATTCTTGAAATTTTCGAGAGGCGAGGGAGGTGCTACACGCGAGAGGGCAAAGTTCAAGGAAAGAACTGGTATTTTCCGAAGCTGAAAAGGATATCGGCTGAAAGAACAGGAATAGAGAGATTCATTACTTTTGCATGGGCTACGTTGCAATAGCAGAAGGAAATAAACAAGGGAAACCAACTTTCAAAGAATACGAGTACCTAGTTGCATCGATGAAGAGAGTTACATTCAACCGACTGTAAATTTTAATTCAAAATTTATAAGTTTTTTGTACATTCATCGGCATTTTAACTATATCTTTAGAGAAGGAAGGGAGTATTTTTTTCTTATGGTTACGATGACAGATCGTCTATAATCTAATCAGTGCATCAGGAGAAAAACCTTTCTATCCGGCCAAATAAATTACCTCAGAAACGAATAGAAAAGCCGGAAATATTGGATTTAGGATAGGCTATGCGCTATTCTAGTCTAAAAGTTAATCTGCAACTTGAGAACGAGCTTATGTGTGGTTCACTCCGGACTAAAGCGCCATCTAAACCGAAGAAGTAACGTAAGATTGTTATTAGCCGATGCCAAACTGTCTATGCTTCATGATACTGAAACCGAGCACATTAGTGTGAATGTTCCGCCATCTCTCAATGGTATGGTATACCAAATGCCTTTGCAATGAATGGAGGCACTGGCACTACGAATGGTGGACAACCCAAGCGACTGTCGGCACATCAGAGGAATTTGAGCTTAGATTTCCGATCAATGGGAATTCTCTTGCCACCTGTATCACAAGTGACAAATATTCGCATAAATCTTATACAACATCATCGAGCTTAGATAGTATATTTAACGGATAACTGAGGTTTTAGCGTCATCTCCAAATGCCGAAAACGAAACAACTTTTTTGCAGACTAAAACATTTTGATTTCAGTTAGGACACTACTAACACAAATGTCTCCCAAAGAGGATAGTACAAGAGATCACTCTGAAGGACGCAGTAGTGAGTACACGATTTGCAGCAAAGTCTGAGCTTTGCCTAAATGCACAGAAAGTTCCAAATTTATTATATAACGACCAGTTACAGTTTGCCTTTTGGGTCACTGAAACAAGTGAGCGGCTAATATCAAAAGTGAGCGGGATATCTATCTTATTGTAGCCTTTACCTGCTATTTAATCTGAATCTAATCTGCTGACGAATGTACGTAGAGAACGCCATAAACGAGGGCTATCCAGCGAACGAATGTGACATGCGAAGGCTTTGGAACAGCTAAGCTAAAGATTGCAATAAAGTACATAGATGGAGAAAGAGGCTCCAACTTAATCACGCACAGAATCACAAAGTGGTTGATAGGTCCTCACAGCTTCTAATGAAAAATTTAGATTATGGCAATGGATTGATCACTTCTTACGGAGCGAAAAATGTACACACCATGCAATGGAATCGACTCACCTCGTCTGGCAGAAAAGTTTGCAGAACGACAGAAGTGGTCTCGTAAATATCTGTGAAAGTGCTTCCCGCCGAATGGGAGCCGCATAAATGAGGACGGAGCTGGGCGATCTGGATAATAGAAGCCTCTGAGCTTTTGCCAGCTTTTCTCGATATCGACAAATTATATTCTAAAACGGTTTCTGTGGTCTATGTGGGAGAATTCTGTGCACAAGTCTACTGCGGGGTTATGTCTAGATTTTCTTTGATCTGTCCCAGTATTAAACTAGCTTTCACCTCGCCTGTCCACATGCATTACGGCAGTTGGAGTTCCTCTCATCGCGCCAGGAATACAGACACAGGCAAGGTGCTACAATTTACCGAGCTCACGTTTAAGGAATTTCGACCACCATGCGTCCGCACCATACACAAGATACAGCCTGACTATGCCAATGCATATCCAGTGGTTTAAACCCCACGTCATCCTATACATTATACAGCACTGCCAAAGGATGCTAGTGGCCATTAAGCACAAAAATAAAAGGCACTTCGAGAACCAATCCTTTTAACAAACAAGGCACGATTAGCCCGGAGCATTGGAAGATTTTGGAGTGTAAGCTGGGTCCCCATGGAACCTGCTTCTGCTACAGAGACAGAATCCTAAAATTTTAACTAGTGATTGGAAAGTAATTAAGTCGGACGCAGTAAAGGACACCGGTAGTTCAATTACCGTTCTATTGAACCCAAAGTCTCTTCTTCCCCTAAAAAGCATGAATGACGAGGTTAGATACTGTTGGAAGTCTATCTAATTTAAAATCTATGAGCAAGATGAGAATAAACGGGTTGGTGCGGAGCCCGTTATTTCTGCATTATTCTTAAAAAGGCAGGATACCAGCGACCCGTCTTATGATTCAAAGGATGCGGAGTCGTTTGGCCGAATTGACATCTCTGATGATGCAAGTAATCCAAATAGAGCTCCATAACCATCACTACCAGCAGCAAGAAGTTTGGCTCTCACATATTACTCGGCGTTCTCATAATGAAGCCCCAGTTGGCCAAGTTGAAGCCATTTTTGACGTCGAGGATAACAATAGTGCAGTACATTTTTCCTCCCTTCCATCTGGTCTCGGATATTGAATCGCAAATCGCTTGTATCGCATTAGTGGTGCAAAAACCCGTTATTTCTTCGGTGTACTGGTCAAGTTTGTCGCGGATAATTCTTTCGGGAAGAGTGGAAAGGGAAATGATCATGCTGTGTCTAGCATGCACAGTGGTCTGTATGACGTTAGGTGCTCTGAAGGCTTGTCGCCCTTAGGGATTACTGCCAGCCTCTAACATTTCCATTCCAAAGGGAGTTTGCTTCTGATTGATTTTAATGGCTTCCTTTAGGAATAATTGTGGGATACCGTCTATTCCAAGATCCTTGTTGCTTTTCATTGTCCTCGCTACTTCCAAGACTTTGCACTCTGTGTGTATTGGTAGTTTAACTGCTTAGGATAAACAGGGCAAGAGGTAACAGTTCAGATGCAGCCTTCATGTAAAAAAGACGGAGTTCTTCCGCAGTTCCTGTGACACTTCTGCGTCGATATACAGTCTGGGATTATGCATCTAGACGAAGGTTGGCTATTTGGAATTTGCCTTCTGTTTTTTTTTCTTTCCAAGATATTTAGGCGCACTTTGATTGCTGTCTTTATGACCCTTTTGGGAATTTTTTTTTGTCGCTCAGTAGAGCAGTGAGGCACGATACCAGCCACATCACCTACATAGGTATCTCGAATTAGAGTTCAAAGCTCTAGTAAATAGTTTGAGGGTTACACACTGAATGGAAGAACTATATATAATGTCGTTGTGTTTTTAGAACGTTGATTGCTTCCAAGTACAAGTTGTGGTAGAGTTTCCCTGATTACCTTCGTCCACAAGAATTGGCATTTCTCAGGCATTGGCTTGGCTTTTTCTTGGCGTGTTACATAAATTTACGAAGTTTTCAACACAACGTTTGCGATTATCCTTCCATTTAGTCTCTTCTACGTTAATAAAAAGCTTTACTTCGATGCAAGATCCCCAAATAAATCGTGTGTAGCAATAAATTCAAAGCACGAATGCATGAAGTTCAATGAAACCTGATATCTATGAAAAAAAGATACTCACGGAACTCACGCACACAGACTCGTTGTTATGAAAAAAAAAATAGATCCAAAAAAAAAACATCAATTCAAGATAGTAACCTGACATGACAGTATCAAAATTACTTATCACCTAAACCACCCCAAAGGTGTAAAGCGCACACATTCAAAACTGTAGTATCTATGTTCTTCGACTTTATCTGTGGAAAAATGCAAACAAACTCTGTTGTTAGTGAAACTCAGCCGAAAATATAAAGCTTTTATCACGTTTATCCTTGACCTCGCATGCCGCATGGGTTATACGCAAGCTTCGGTGAGGTTATTACCAAGAGAGACCATTATCACAGTTGCAATCCTGATTGTGTGCGTGTTTTGTCTTTTGGTTGTGTATAGAAGACGACGCTCCGTTTCTGTCTATGGTAAGGTTTTGTATGGCACTGCTGGTAGCCGGTAACCTCCTCTTCTTGCCCTTTCAACAGTCCTGCGATTGTCGGAGATTTGGCTTGTGTTAGATGAGCTTTCATTTTTTTGGCAACAGCAGACATTAAACGCATCACTGCAATACATGTTGGGGTGTATTTGTGTGCAGTACAGAGGTGTGGTAGCGGAACAGGGAGGATTCATTTCGAACAATAAAAATACTCCACTCCAAGCATTTCTTGGGTTATTGACCCTTATTCCGTGATTCGCAATTCGCATTAAAGCTCGGAGACGGGCGGATGTTTTATTTTTTCGTTCGTCCCTTGTATGTGTGTAAGTTCATTCTTTGAATTTAATTTTTTTGTTCCTGTTTTTTTTTTTTTTGGAACGGGGTGCAACGTATCTGAATCCAAAGCAGCATCAGCCCAAGTGGCAGGGGTTTATTTATATTTTTTTTGTTGCTGTGTTTTTTTTTTGTTCATTTTTTGTCTGTCTGGGATATTGCTTTAAAATTTGGCCAGCACAATAACAACAACAACGACATAATGGTTTGTTTATATCTGGATTTCGCCGCACGTTCAATTTGTGTTGTTGTCGTGTATTCGTCTTTGGACGGTCCGTTCCGTTTGGCTTTGTCTCAGCTCAAACTAAAGATTCAAATTTTGTATTAGAGTAGGGTATTTTGCTATCTATCATATATTTATGTATCTTTCGCAGTATTTAGTAGGTTGGAAGTAGGTATTTGGAAGCACTTTTAATGCAATTTGGCACAAAATTTAGCGATTAATTAGCGTAATTTGGGTATGCATACAGATTTTTAGTCATCTGTCGATGCTTTTTTGGTTGTTTTTGTGGGTAACGCTGGCCCTCTTCCATGACGTTGCATCTGTAAATGTGTATCTGACTTGGGAGATAGCCAGTCGCATATGTATACTCGTACTTACCTACTCTGGAGAGGGAGAACGATAAGGAAATTTTTGTTGCTGCATTTTATTATTTTATTTTGAAATTTTTTTGCATTTTTTTTTGTTTTTTTTTTCGAATGAATCAGTGAGTGTGGAGGCATTGAACTGTGTAATAAAAGTGAAGGTCGAAACACGAACGTTGTTTTCATTTTATTTATGGGATTTTTCAAATGCGTTCAATATGCGAAGTTGCGCCATACGAGTGTAGGATAATTAAAAATGTTTTGTAAATAAATTGTACGAGGTTTTGTTGTTTCTTTATCATTATTTGTTGACTTCGTTCATTGGCTTTCAAACGTACATACCTACACTTGAATAAAGTGTCAGTGCACTTTTATTTAGAAGCTTGTAGATTTTGGGCATATCATGATTGCTGTTAAATTTTAGAATGTACGCTGTGCTCAGTTTTTGCAATTAATTATCAGAGGTCCGTAAGTGCAATCACGGAACCCTTGTACGTCTGTTCGTCTGTGATCAACTTCTAGGCCCTAATCTATAAACGCTGTGTATATCTACTTACTAAACAGGCTCCGAACCTTTGAAGAGTCTCTGTTGATAGAGAGCGGCCTTACATATGTACATCTTCGTCGATCCGCTAGTTCAGTTGTCAAGACCAAGTACTTTGACATCCGCGATAGCTTGGTCTTCGTTCGTTCGTTTTCCCAGTCGTCTCGAACTTGGGGAATGGGGTAGGAAAAGTCTCTTCGTGTGAGCGTTGCTGTCGATGTTGCCGAGCCAATTTACTTGTCGTATTTTGGCTTTTTATACTACTTTCATCCACATCTAGGTACAGCTCGTAGAGTAAGCAGTTGTACCAAGGATTCGAGGAAAAAATGATCGTAAGCGCTCATCATGTCCTCTACTATTCTGCTACTCGTTCAGCACTCTGCGTCGTATAGCAGAACTGGTAGGATTGTTAGCATTTTCATAGAGCACACATTTATCCCTACGAGTAGGTTAGGTTAGGTTAGTGGGTTGACGGGGCAAAAAAAAAAAAAGAATTCTGCATCCGTCACACTTAGATCAATGTATGTAGATCCATTGTGATGCCCTAGGCGTTCACGTGCCATAGAACCTATAAACAAACTATGGATTTTGAAGCCATCCCGAAGCGTTTATGAATTTGTGCAAGACTTGCCAGAAAGTTCCTCAAAATCATAGAAGAAGTGTCTTCCAAGTGTTTTAGTTCTAATATGACAGAGTGATGGGCAGTGACATAAAAAGTGTGTGGAATCTTCATGTACATCCTCGTCACCAAAACCTCTGCATAGGTCATTCGTACTAAGTTTCATTTTCGTTGTATGATATGTCAGCATGTTGTGTCCAGTAATAATACCTACAAGAGATGACAAAGATTTTTTGTTCATTTGTAAAATTCTCTCGGTTTTTTGCTTGTTGTAGAGTGGCCACATTTTCTTGGTTATAACACAAGAGTCAAGAGTCAAGCACTCTCCATCTTTTATTTGCTGCTACTAGTGTTTTGTTCCCAATCGTTTGTTTAATATGACAGGGCGGGATTTTTACAGTAGTGTTTGACTGATTTAGCTCAAGTGATGATCCTTTTCTTGCCAGCTCAACAGCTTTCTCATTACCCGGTATCCCTTTGTGTCCGGGAACGCAGCAGAGTTACTGTCAATGAAAAGGTAATATCGGCGTGTGATAGTGCCTTCATTGCAACCTGATTAGCAGCTGTTGTCACTGCCAGGACCTCAGTTTGGAAAACGCTGCTGTGGTCAGGAAGTCTGATAGAACTGGATAGTCCCAGAACTTCGGAGTAGAATCCCGAGCCAACACCCATGTCCATCTTGGAGCCATCTGCGCATATGGGTATCGAAGATTCATAACCCGATAGTTGATTTTTGTGCCATTTTTCTCTACTGGGGAAAGAAGTAACGAATGGTCTTACAAAGTCAAGGTAGGGGGTTGTGTAGTCCGTACATACATAATTTTCCGTAAATTTTCGTAGGATCTGCGCATGCCCCGTTATACTGGGTTTCCAGCATCCAGTTTGGCTAAGTCGCAGGGCACTGTTTGCGGCAGACTCTTGTACGAAGATATCAAGGGGTTTAAGGTTGAGTATAGCTTCCAGCCCCGTTGTGGGGGTGGTTCTCATTGCCCCGGTGGTGCCGATGCAGGCCATTCTTTGAATCTGTGTCATGGTTTTGAGGTTGGTAGCTTTACATAGCGCTTGCCACCAGAATTAATTACCATATGTCAGTATCGGTCTAATTACCACATGATGATCTTAGGACTAGGACCCCAGGTTTTACCGAATATCCTATTACAGGCATAAAAAGCTATCATTGCTTTCTTTGCTCTTTCTTTTATATTGAGATTCCAGTTCTATTTCCTGTCTAGACAACTCCTAGGTACTTGGCGCTTTCAGAAATTAAATTCTGGTATTGTCCTTTTATTTGTAAAAAGGATCAACTCAGTCTTTTGCGGACTAACCGCAAGTCCGCAGTGCTTGGTCCATGTATTTACCATGGATAAGGCGCTTTCTATTTGGTCGCTAATGGTGGATAGGAATTTACCTGTCGCTAGCAATGCTAGATCGTCTGCATATGCTAGTGCTTTAACACAACTAAATTTTAACTTAATTAAAATTTCATTAACCAAAAGAATCCAGGGTGAGAGTATCCTACCTTGAGGAGTGCCTCTGGATGCTGATACTTTGATTTGTACCCCTCCTATTTCCGAGTTAATCAGTCTGTTTTCGAGCATACCCATTATCCAGTTGATAGAGCTCTTTTATCCGCATCGGTTTGGACATTGTTGAAAGCCCCTTCGATGTCTAGAAAGGCCGCAAGAGTGTATTCTTTATCAATTAGTGTTTTTTCCACGGTACTGACGACACTTTTGACTTTTGTACATACATGTTGGGCCGGAGATATAGTGGTCGGGTTCAGTTTACTCCGAAAGTAAATGTCAATTAGCCTCTCAAGGGTTTTTAAAACGAAAGAGGTTAGGCTAATAGGTCTAAAGTCTTTTGCGGTAGTGTGACTGGGTATAAAAACCACTTTAACTTCACGCCATGATTTTGGTACATATCCCCTAATTAATCTGCTTAGGAATATGTTTTCCAGGTGGGGTGTGATGTGTTCTGCGCATTTTTGTAGCATCATAGGAAAGATGCCATCCATTCCCGGAGATTTGTACGGCGAGAAGGAGTTGATAGCCCATTTTATCCTTTCTTCTGTTATCATTTCCGCTGGTGTTGTATGCTCTGTGTTGCGTTTTGTAACAGGATTCTGTCCAATGGCAGTCGGAGTCTTTAAGAGAACCCAGTGCAATAGATTCTTTGGCAAGAACTTTTCTAAGCCTAGACGATTCGTTAGTGTTTTCTATCTCATTGCATAAGGCCCTCCATGAACAGTGTTTAGCTCGCTGAGTTTCTATCTTGAATTTTCTTTGACTGGATTTGTAGATTTCCCAGTCACCGTCTGTTCTTGTGTGCTTTGCAACGTTGAAAAGTTTCCGTGTTTCTTTCCTGATGTTGTACAGTTCCTTTGTCCGCCATTGAGGAGATTTTGGTTTGCTTTTCCTCGTCTCCTTTAGGGGACACTCTTTCTCAAGAGCTTTACCAAGAATTTTAGTTAGTAAGTTTTCCCAAACGGACGTAGCACCGGTTTTGCAAGGGCTTCTTTGTCGAATCTCCACTGTCGTTTGTCGAGTTGAGGTCGACTTTGAAATGAGATGAACTCCTTAACTATTTCGTTGCCCTCGTTCACTTCCAACTTGTTTAGCCTCTTCATTAATAGCCGAGAATGGCTCCACTATGGACCACTAGAAGTGTTTTGTTGAAAATAATGCCTTTTATCTGCATCACGATAATATTGAAGAAATCTCATGATAGCGTATCTCGTAATCATGGACATGTATGACGGAGCAAAGACAAGAGTAAGATGCCCCGTCCGAGTCACCGAAGAGTTCCCAATCAAAGTTGGTGTGCACCAGGGAAGAGTCTTAAGTCCTTAGCTAGTTATTGCAGTCCTACATGAACTGCTTGAAAGAAAAGTGACGTAGCCCAAAGGGCATTAGTTATTCTTTCTGACGATGGAGCCATCACATGCGAAAATCAAACGGCCCTGCAACGAGCACTTGATGTATGGGTAGAGCTTTTGGAGTGAAATGGGTATCGTATTAGTCCAAAAAAGACAGAGTACCTGTGCTGTCCTTTCTCGGATCTACTCTGACCTATTTCAGACATTTATTTGAATAGAAAAGTTCCTTATATCTGGGATCTATGATCAACGGCGGAGCAAACGTTGATGACTACGACTACAAATACAAATACTTGGCGCAACAGATCGTATGTGGTCCAGGGCCTAGCTTCTCGCGACCATTCGTGTTGTGCGTGTTATATTTTTCACAAAAATGGGAGGGACCTACAATTTACGGCCATATCCGAAAGGCGTTTTTTTTTGTTTTTGAGAAGCTTTTTAATGACAGTTATTACTCTCGAACGTTTGTCGGACTTTCGCAAGAGGTGGGACTCTGAAAATTTTTTTAGTTTTCTGGGATTCGAATCTCGAACCTTCCGCTTATTAATCCGACGCACTAACCATTGAGCCACGGCTGTGCGGCTACACTGTTATCCTCACCGATCTTAGCATTAAAGTCGCCGTTCGCCGTTAGTTACCTAGCTAATAAAATAACATCCCACCAAAACCACAAGCAAAATGTCTTGCAGAAAACTGAGTTTTTTTTTGTGTATGAATGCACCTACATATACCGCCACAGCAAACAGTGCTAATTTTATGAAAACGCTGCGTTTGTTTTTTAAAGTGGCAGTCCTGCAAAGAGCTGTAGAAGAATACTGCTTCCAAATCTATCTTATATCCACATACATTTATATTTGCAGAAACCGGGAAGTCGACATCAGATTTTGTTTTTGTGATAAATGCGTCCATTCAAAGCGTCCTTTTTAAACCTTTTTCTCACAGAGTTGAACAAGCACCACGCGTTATTTAAGGACATTGACCTCACTCTTCAGTTGCATTGCGTGCATTCAATTCGATTTTCTGCAATAACCCTAAGCGAATTGAAGACCAAATTTCTGCTCAGCGTCCATTTAGCAGCAGGCGTTATTATTCAAATTCTCAGAATTAAATTTCTAAAAACAAAACAAAAAAAACTAGGCTTGCATGCATTCACAATAGGCCAGCAGTGCTAAGAGCTGCGTAACAACGCCCGTACTGTTTCCTAAAGTAGTGCAACAGCAGCAACCATTGCTTATTGCAAAAATTCAACACCGATATTATGCGTTATGTACACAATTGTGTTTTTTTTTTGTAAATATCCTTTATAGCCAGGTCATTGTCCTTTTATGAATGACAGCATCACATGCGTAAAATGCGTTTTGCATCACAATTGGTCCCACTGGTTTTCTGTTGCATTTTTTTTATCCTCACGAATGCAAATGTTCATATGCAAGCAAATATCCGTTCTGTTATCCTTTCTGAAGAACATTGCATACGCATTTCCATTTCCGTTGCAATGCATGAGAACTGACCGCCCCATTTCGAATGAATCCTTTTTGCTGCTACTGCTGCTACTGATGTTGCTGCTGCTACAGCTACTAACTTGAACCTCTGCTCAACAACTAGGTACGCGCTTCGTTGTTATGCGAGCGTCGTTCGTCGATCGTTGATATTACTTTTGCATACTCAAGGCTTGATATCCCTCATTTCGCATAACGCTTTAATCTTCCCAGAGTTATACACAACGACGACAGCGACGACGTTTGTTTTTTGAAAAATGCACAATGCTGTCTCAAAGGACAGCCAGGGGTAGCAACCCCGCAGTCCTTTCAAACGCACACAACCAAGTACCTCCCTCCTTTCCTACTTTACTGCTTTGCTCCTGCTGATGTTCGTCATCGCGTCCATTTAGCACGGTGGATTAAAAGCAATTCATGCACCAACTTCAAATCCATTGAAAAGGATTCCATTTTTTTTTCAAACTCAAAAAAAAGAAGTGCACAGCATAAAACAGGAATAAAAAAAAAAAAAAACTAAGTGAACCTGAAGAAAAAACGCAGGATTCAAGGAGTTCTGGACGATAGAAAAAATGCGCGCAGATGCATTCAACTCGCGGTACGCAAATTTCTGTTGCACAGATTCGTTTCACTAGATTTTTTTTTTTAAATATTCAAATATTCAAGATTTTATTAAGGAGAGCACAGGAGCAGCGGAACGGCTGGCATATTTTTTCTTTATCTTGTCTTGTCCTTTGGAAATCTGGTCGAAGATGAATTAAGTATTTCTCGAGTAGAGTAGATGGGTCTTTCATTGTGCATCTTGGCATTGTTAGCTGAAAATTTTTGCATTGTATCTGAAGGATGGAGAGAGTGATATGCACAGATTTAAGTGGTTGCACCCTTGCAAAGGAGACTTGTTTATAAAAATGGGGCGCGCATTATTCTTTTATTAGGGACTTTTATTGTGATTCGGTTAATAGAACGATATAATGCAATTGAATGCAGAAATTTTCTTTTATTTCGAATTTATAATCCAAAGGATGGATTTATTTTTTAGTATAACAAAAAAAAGGATGTTTTTGTGCATTTTTTTGCAATTTTTTATTCACATCAAAACAGGTCTTTGGGATGCATTCTATGAAATTTTAATTGCATTACCGACGGACATGACAATGGGAGTAAAATATATAAAACAATTTTTTGAATTAACCGTTAGTCAAAGCAAAGCTCGAAAGAGAAAAGCAAATCGATGCTGCTTGTTAGCTGTTAGCGTGGCCTATCAGCCTTCCTGATGCATAACTCGATTCAGGTTTGGTTTTTTCTAACTCATTTTTAGCGTTCTTGATTCCTTTTCCACCGCTCCGAGCCACATTTCTTCAGAGAAACTTACTCTCCCATCGTGGTGAAATTCTGAGACCTCATCGCATTCCACTTCAGACTTGTAAGCAGAGTTCACTTTGCGAATCAAATTTGTACTTGGAACGCCGCCTGCTTGAAGCGTTTCTAGGATCATAAGTATTTGGCTTCAGTAATGAAATATTCGGAGTCCCTGAATGATACCATCTTAGACCAATGATCTTTATCCAACAATAAATAACCACAGATTGGGATCTTCTCGTGAAAGTTGGCCACCATTCTAGAGAGAACTTTTGTATATGTTTTCTGTGGAACGCTGATATTTTTTTGCGTCGAAAAGTTATCATACATACATTCGACTCAGCAAAAGTGGACCTAATACGGAAACTACAAGGTGATCGCCGACGATTTCTCTTATGGTATCCATGACTCGCCTATTGCTGATGAGAGCTTTTTCTGTCTTCGCCTTTGTAAGTTGTAGGCATATGGCTATTAACCGATTCTGAATCACCCCGATACCTTCGTTGCAGTCATGCTGCAACTCCTCAAGTACTATGGTTGCTAGGATGATTGTTATGTCGTCGCGATGCCAAATATTGCCGAATACTCGATTTAAGTCTTAAGGACGTTATCGTAGATTAGGTTTCACAGTAGCGGACCTAGTACAGAGTCTTGGAGAACACCGCTTGTGACGGGATACTTGCACTGCCTGTGATGTTCCCTCGTCGGTGTCGTGGTGTGCTATTTATAAAATAGTTCATGATTATTTTCTGACATTATTTTGGTGGTTCCTTCAGTTAACAGTGTTAAAGGCGTTTTTGGCGTCCAGCGTGATGATTGTGGAGTACTGTTTACTTCCATCTTTCTATCGTATTCCTTCGATGGTTTTCGCCGCACTCATGACCCAACTCGGTGAGAGTGCCCTAAATCGCTGCAGTTAGGACGTTATTAGATTGCTCCTTTAATGTCTAAATATCTAAGAAAGTAGCGGATGTATTTTTTTGTATTTAGTAAATAATCACCTCATGGAGCGCAGATTCTACGGATCTCCCCTTGATGTACGGGTGCTGAGATTTGGATAGTTAGGAATTGTCAAGAGCCTTTCTTGCGTGAGCATCTAAGATACGTCTTTGTGCCACTATATATGTATGCCTCTTGTTTAGCTGCATGTGCTTGCCGGCATTCGTTGTCAAACCAGTGGTTTCATTGCGTTGGTCGAGCGAAAAGCAGCACGTCAGAGACTCTTTGATGGGTTATTGGCAATATTGCCACTGGTCTTCAACACTGTATGCTGGCGACGTAGGACTTCATAAGGGAGAGTCAATCGGAAGAAGATTTGGCAATTGTAGACGTCTGACGTCACATTTTCTCACAGTAATTCATTGCCTTAGCAGTGTTCGGGATATCCGTACCTAGGGTACAACAAGGTAGTGGTCCAGATCATTGTTTGTCCCTCTGAACTTGAAGTGGTCATTGATCAATAGATTTCCATGTTCCCTTGTAAATATCGAGATGCAGGGTCTGCGTACTTAGCTACGACAACATTTCACCCCGCTGCAAAGTCGATCTGCCTGAATACGTTACCAGAGGTCGTCTCATGTAGGCTTTACTTTCCGACTGTGCTACCGAAGACGCCCTCTCTTTCCAGCTTTGTGTTAAAATCGCCCAGGACATAGCTAGGGAGAGCCCGTAGAACCTATCTTAAGTGTCGTCGTCTTTATCCTCTGTGGGGGCATTCGCGCATATTAGGCTAATACTAGCAAATTCAATCTTAATGTGAATGGGCTTGAGGCGCTAAGTCTCTCTTCAACGACGAATCCACGTCTAAATAGGAGCAACTTTTGTTGCCGGTAGCAATCGTTGTAGTAGCTATCGCAGTTTTTCATCCTCTTTGCCCGGACCTATTGCACTTACAGGATGGCAGTGATATCTGTTTTGCAGTAGTCTAGGACCTCCACTCCTGAAGTTTATCACGCCACCGTTGTTTCCACCTGGGGATGTGTTTAAACTGCTGTTATTTTTTAGCTTTTGGTTAACACTCGCGCTTATAACTTTGTCTAGTTGAGTCCGGGTGGACAGCAACCAGTATCCAATGGCTACCACTTGGAGGTAAAATAAGTGCAAATAACAATTACAATTACTTCTACAACATCCCGCCAATTATTTAATGGTATACACCTTTTAAAAATCGATACTAGCCAAGGACTACCCGGTCTTGAGTAATGGGTAGAACGCCGTCAACACCGGCTGATTTAGAGTGCGAGAAGCTGGTAATAGCCACTGAATGTTTCCTCTTCATTAGTTGTATTATTTCGTTCCATGATAAAGATTGCAGTCCGTGAGATAAGGGGTGTTTTCACCTATCCGTCCTTATGCGTTGGACAATGAGTTTAATTACCGTTTTGGTTTTTTTTAATTTTTCAACATGGTACCCGGAATACTTCATGCGTCTTCGAGTACACTTCAGCTAAGGAAACGAAAAGTGCTGTTTAAAATGATTGCTTCCTACATAATGCTTTACAGCAAAAAAACCTAATGCCCTCTAGGATTAGTACATCTATCATACCTAAGCCCTATCAATCACAATATGACATTGCCCCGTACTCAAAAATCCATTGGGATTAAATGTGAAGCATCGCCTTACGTCATCTTCGCAGTAAGCTTTTGCCTACACTCATCATAGAAGCAAATATATTTTTGCGGTTAATAAATGTGTGATAATCCTAATCACACAAAAAAACGAAGGCAAATTGCTATCAGAGTACTTGAATCAGTCCTAAGAATATGAAAAAATCTGAATTTGTTGTCGTAACCTTCAGGAATTCAAAGGGTTCATTCAATACGTTCCACAAACAGTGTATCCGCAAATATTTAGAGCATCGCTTGTATATTTTATAAATTTCATGAACTTGACTTCGATTAAATATAAATTATGGAAACCAAAACAAAGAATTTATTTAAAAACCACTAACAAAATAGGCATTACTGCACTAAACCTTGGATATTGTCTCGTATTTATTCAGCATTTTTATTTTAATTTCTTTGTCAGACCGCAAATTTTCATTTCGATGATATCAGTCCGAGAACGTCACCGAATGAAATAAGCCAATTACAAAATCAAAGATATTTTTATTTAATAACAATTGCGGTTAATTGATGTAATCTTGAAAAATTGTTTCATATTCCCCTTGACGCTATAAAGAAATGAAGTGCACGACTACAATGTACGTACGATGTACGTACCTACACCATCTATTACGACTTGAAAAATTTATTGAATTCTTGTAAACATGGTGTGTCGTTACCTAGAGCAATTTTCAACAACCGCTGGCACTAAGTAATGTTTCTTTTTTCTAGAAAGAACCGTGTCTTCTTATGGTGTATCACAGATACAGAAGTGGGCCAAAAATGCATTCTTGTAGTACGCCAGCTGAAATTTCTTTGAACTGAAAGTATTTGTTTGTGTATCTGATGCGAAAGATTTGTTTTTTTATGGATGCACCAATGGATGTAATCTTCAAAAAATACTAATAGCCTGGGTTATCAACATGCACGATTCACAAACGCGATTCGACGTCAGGTGTACGTCTACGAACTATGTAATCCTCACTCCGCGAATCGTTTGCCGCCATAGGCCTTCCTTAGGTATAAAAGTCTGCTTCGCGAACCCCGTTTAGTTGGTACTGGGATATAATTGCATCGCAGATATCCTTCTTGGTGGTGGTCTCGTCGATGTCCTTGATTTCCAACGCTGTTCTGTTCTGCCCTTCTGGCTACATCTGATCTTTGTCACCTACTCACAAAGATTGCCGAGTTTGGTTTTCACTTTGACTTTGCGGAGTATTTCCGCATAAGGTAGGTCATCATCCTTCCTGCCACCACAATTGCATCGGGTCGGATTTTTTCCTTAATATGCTTCTTGTGTTGCTTTTAATTTCTGACCACTTTTGACCAGGTATTTTTGTCATTGTTTGTGGCCTGCCTGTCATTGGCTGCTTTATCCAAGCTTGACCTCCGCGTTCTTCCCAACTTTACCAACGGTTTTTGAGGACAAACTTTGCTTCTTCCAGGTGCCTTCTTCGTCTCAACTGCAGACGATTTCTGGTGTCGTTTTTTCCCCATTGGGTTCCAGTCTTCTTTTTGAGTCCACCAAGTCATTGAGTCATTCTCAACCAATGACATGTCTGCAAGGCGTTGTTTTTTGTTATAATCTCTTTGGCCTTATTGTCATGCATCTCAAGTGCCAATAGCTCGTAGAGCGCCTTAAGGCTTTCGATGGCGTCTCTCATCGGTTGGTGGATGGTGCGTTTCTTACCACGCTCCAATATGTTCTCTCAGTTTGTGGAAAATGGACGGCTGTTGATTGGAGCTAAGAGGAGCCGCGCTTGAACTCCTCTGGAAGGTGACATTCTCCTCTTCGTTCACTTATGTGATTTTTATAATTTTGTTTGTAATCATTGCAAAAAGATAGGTCCCCACTCAAAGCCGCTATCAATGTTTGGATGTGCAGTCAGTCACCATGGTTATCTTTGCAAGCAGTGAGGACATGCAAGGGTTGACACAAGCCGTAATGGGTGGTTGCTGTGGCCCTGGCTAAGTTACACTTACACCATGATAGGTCTATTGTAATGCCACTAGGTAGGGGCAGGTGGGTCACACTGTTCGCTCCTGGAACAAATTTTTCTTATGACGTTGTTACCCGCAGAGGCAGTTTTCAGATCATTGAGAACATTGAATTAAGTCTCCGGAGAAGAGTCCGGCACCGACACCGTCCTGGGTTTTGAATCCATCCGAAAAGATTGACTGCGACTCGTTGCACAGCACATCTCTCCACTCTGATCTGTCCGGTAACGAGTGTTTGAAGCCTAAGCTGAAGTCAGTTCCAGCAGGCAAGCGGTCCATAACCTTGGGGAGATGATGACGCATCATAAGTATGCAAACATTACCAGTGTCTTGCCCTTTCCATAGGCGAGAGTTTATTAGTCGAAGATCAGAGCTGGCAGCCATTTGCTTGCCCACGATGTCTATTCGGCGAAGGTGGAACAGGGTTTGGAGCGCCGCTATTGCAGAGGTTCTCAACGCATCCGTGATACTGATGAATGCCACTCGTTGAGCCTTTTCCATTAGTTTCAAGAGTCAGGACCAGTTGGTACTGTTTTCTATACAGACGGCTCTCTGAATGCTGGGCTCTCAGGAGCAATTTTGCATTCGGAGGAAGCTAGTGTGAAGAAGGCCATTCCAACAGGTAAACATACTACGGTCCTGCAGGCGGAAGTTTATGCTCTAAAAAAGAAGAAGTAAGTAGTAAAGCTACTTACATCTGTTCCGACAGCCAGGCGAATAAGGTTATTCTGCTGTGATTGCGACAAAGATCGTGAAGGCTGAATCGGCTCTGGAGGTACAACTTGGTAACTCTGGTCTGGGTTTCGGGACATTCCGGGATACCGGATAACGAAAGAGCAGATGCTTGGTCATTGTCAGGCTAGTATGTCCATCTTAGTGCCCCAAACTTTATGGTATTGCGGAAAATACTTTTTTCCAATACTGTTCGGTACGAGTTTGATGTCATATTTGTAATTTGAAAGTTCAATGGTTTCGCATCAAACCATAACGCAACTTTCCCAACTGAGACGTCTTGTCAAAAACCACTCTTCCTTTTGCAGATCATGGAAATAGTAGTTAAACCCGTCCGGAACATTGACGTTACATTTATCTTCATCCGAGAAAACTATTTTTGGCCACTTTTGCCCCCATGCCATCTGCTGACGTAAAACAAATCTTGAAGAAGTTGTCCCTGTACAAGGGAGTCTAAACAGAGCGCACGTATGCTTTCCAATCGCAATTCCACTATTTAGTAGCACATTGGCCACATTTAGTAACATAACCAGGACTCCATTTGTTTCCCGTTTGTCTAAATTTTTATTTTTTTTTCATATTGTGGCAGGCGGAGGTAAGTTACTTTCCTTACTTCGATGGGCTAGAATCTTAACTAAAAATCCCCACGTGTGCCTTTATTGTGTAGACCCTCGTGGTTGGATGCAAAGATTTTTCATGCTGGATCACCGGTCTGCTACTACCCTGTGGACTTGTTTAAAAGCGTATGCGACGTCGGCAAACATGTATCTGGCAACAAAGCCTTCTTCTATAATCCCGAGTGCATTTTCCTTTTCCTCTTTTGCAAATCTCGTGATACTAGCTCCTTCGCCGCAGGCATTCTCGACCAAAGACTCTCCCAGTTAAGCCATTGCACTTCATAGGTTCAAACATTGCGTCAAGACCAGGCATAGAAGCTCATTTCGAACCGTAGCGTCCATTTTTTTTTTACAATAGTAACCCGTTTTTCGTATCGCTTCGATATATGTACATATGTATATCCGTATTGAAATGTAATTCAATAATCTTATAAGAAAAAAAAATTGTTTATCCGATATGAGTTGTTATATAAAAGTAATCGTTAGCACACCTCTACCTTTGTGGGTTGTTCTGTGGCGATTAACGCTTCGCATAGCCAATTGCACATATGAGACACGACCATCCACCTTGGCATATGCGCTCGTGAAACAGGAAACCGCCACCATTACCACCACCAACCATCCAACCAACGATGCGGCCGTCTCTCTGCCAACTCCGACGATGCATTCAAAATGCACTTGGTAACATAAACCGATGCATTCATTCGATACCCCGAAAACAGCCTTCTGTTTAGATATCGATTTTCCGCACATAAAGGTAGGTGTGAGGAGGCGACATCCAAGAAGCAGAATTATCCAACGGATAAAAACCTCACTTTTTTTTTATTTTAACTTGAAACAATAAATTCGCACTGGATTTCCAATGAGGCGGGTGGAAGCGACAACAACACGCTGTCGACCTAAAAACCCACCAACGCTTCGCTACGAATTGAGTGTAGCTGAGTATCTGATATATGTATGTATGTATGTGCATATGTACGCAGCCCAAAGGGGAATAATGCGTTTTGATGCAATGCGCCAATATCAGATGCACAAGCAAAAAAAAAAAAACGAAAAAAGCAAACAAAAAGGGGATAGTGACAAACAAAGCTACGTTGTTGGTTTTTATAAATTTAAAACTAATATTCCTTTGGCAAGCAAGGAGTCCACTACCACCACCACCACCATTAACCTCCATTTTTGTAAGGACTGTGCCGGGACACCACATAAAACTCGAATTCTCTACTTACACTCGTGTATCATGTGACCAGAGTGCAAGTTTGAAATGCGTCGCGCTGCACTTATTGCACCTCAAGGACTTTTCCTCGCTCGGATCGGCAATTAGTTCAGTAGTGTGTGGTGTGGTAACAACAGCCGAAGCCAAACCCGAAGCCAAAGCCATCATGGACAGATTATATTAAATGCATGCATGTGGCTGTCGTTTTTTTTTTATGCAATACGTGCACTTTTGATGGGCGGTTTTCGTTGTTGTTTTTTGTGTAAGCCAAGCCAACAAACCATTCTCGAGTCTTTCACATCAAGCAAATAGTGACGCCGTGCTACCAAGCCACTAAGGGCTGATGCACGTTAATGGTATGTTGATGTAGGTCCAGTTCGTGTAGTGTGTTGTGCGAAGGTTTATTGTTTCAATTTTGTTTTATGTTACCAGCAGCATGTTGGGCATTTGTTTCTTCCTCTTTGAAAAAAAAATGTAGGTAACAAAAGGTCGTTGAGGTCTTCTACTGTAGGTAGTGTGGTAAGGTAGGATATGTAGATATTTACGATTTCCTAAACGGCATATGTTGTGCTAGGTCTACTTGGGGTAATTCATTGTGAATACCACAAGGCATCCTGGTCATTGATACTGAATGGATACACGAACTACGGTTGTAGTACCAACTGACAACTACCTTTTGCAAATGAATTGTTGTTGGCAATCGATTCATTAACATCTTCTGGATTAAGTTTAAGTTGGGTTGGAGGTTTGCTTACATCGAAAAAAAAAGTTGGTGATGTCAAATGTTGTGGACGGGGAGCTTTGGAAGGAACTTCTGGCCTTAAACATCGATGTTAGTAGTGTACCTTCCAGATCAAGCAAACGATTCTAACGACTTTGTGCCTTGGCTATGGTATTTGCCTGACCTATCTAGGTATGTACATAAGTACATATGTATCAGATGCGCTCTCATTTGGAATTTTTGCATCGAATCTTCGAATGAGTTTAATGTCGTACTTAAAACAATTCTCATGCAATCTTTGGTGTCGTCAATCGCTTTCCATTTTGGTATCTGGGTTAAATGTTGTGAAATGTAGCTTTGATAGGGTAGTCAAGTCTTTCTCTCTTTACTTAATTTTTCGATCGATCACAGAGAGACCATCCACATACAAGGCTGTTGATCGCTTTATTTTGATCACGTGGTAGAACACAAAGTCTGCATGGTCAGATCCTACTCGTCGCATAATTCGTTGCAGGATTATTATTAGTACTGCCAGTGCCAGCAGTACTGCAGTATCGCTTATAGCCTTATTTCGACAACCTATTCGGATATAGGTTCAGAAGTAACTAACTCAGAGCAGAGGAGGAGGACGGTTGTACGAAAATGCCGAGTTGCTTATCTACATATTTTTATAAATTGTTTACTTATTAGTTCGAATTAACTGGAACTTTAGACGCCGCCGTTAAATCCATCTGGAGCATTTTGCCTTAGCCTTCTAGATTCAAAGAAAGATACCTCAGTTTAAACACCTATCCCCCTATTTTCTTTGCTGCTGCTAAGGCATTCCAAAGAGGTTGGAACCCATGGTTGGTTGGTTGGTTGGTTTTAGAGGATGACCTTGTGCTCTTCACTTATGTAAGATTCCATTAGGACTGTTGTGTTCCCTCGTCTGCTGAACTGTTAATGATGTAGGTATTGCGATCGTACTTACTTAGGTGGCGCTACAGTACGGGGTGAACCTGGCCTTCAACCAACAATCTTGTCCAGTAAGCCAGGTCATTAGCTGAGTGCCTCCTTTTGCGCACTCCAAGTCGGTTGAGGTCCCCTTCTACGAAAAACTCTGCGGGCCGAAGCATTAATGTCCATTCGCCCTACATGTCCTAGCCATCTTAAGCGACTGATGCGCAGTTTTTTAATTAGATCGATGTCAGTGAACAGCTCGCAAATTTCGTCGTTGAATCTTATCCTCCAAAGCCCGTCAATGCAAACGGAACCGAATATCTTACAAAGAATTTTTCTTTCAAATATCTTTTCAGCTGCCTTCGATAATGTCCATGCTTCAGCGACAAGATCTTGTATTGAGTCTCCTTACATACATAGTTGTTCGGGAAAGGGACTTCGTACTCGATTGCCGTCACAGTCCAAAGGCACATCAAAGTCTCTTACTACCTCAAATTCAAGGGATCATGGGGAGTACAAGAGGAGACTATGTATGTCGTATACTGATCGGGAAGTCGTCTTGTTAGTCTCGCGAACTCCAATATGTCACCGAGTGCTTTCTTACTGAGGTGTGTTAGTATTCTATATCTTCTCCTCCTCACAGTTGACACAGATTTTTGGTTCAGCTGCCCCGAGTCTGAACGTATGTTTGTTGAGATTGATGTGCCCTGTTATCCTCGTAAAGTCCCACCATCAATCTCACTCGTGTTCTGCGTGAGATTTTGCTGTGTTGTTGTTACTCAGTTCTTTTACTACAAATCTGGCCACTTTGCACGTATCTAGATTCGTTCAGTAGTTATTGAACTCCTGTCGGTTTCAAGCCTCATGACTTCCCGAGGGCACTCGTACATATCCAATACGCTTTTTTGACTTCGGTAACTCTTTCTTCCAGTTTCCTGTTTAATATTATGCCCGCAACTGATTCCTTGATCTCAAACAGATCTTCTGCTGTGGATACAACCTGGTGTAGTGCCGCCTCAACTGATTTTTCCTTGAGGTATGCGTGTTGATTAAGACACAGCTGCGGATTTATGTGTTCTTACAGATTCCCTCCAATGATTTTAGTAGGAATAACGCTAGACTAATAGGTCTATAACCCTTTGCCATCTATTAAATCTTCCCGGATTTTGAAAGCAATGCCATTGTGTTGTCATCCCATGAAGATGGATTTGTATACTGCATTGTCATCTGTCAGTGTATTCCCATTTTATTTCAGCCCTAGTAAGCCCACTCTTAGAATGCATGACTGCCTCATTGAAGCAGTTTGGTAAATGTGCGCTCAACAGGTACATACATATATCTCCATGGTATCGGCTTTGGTTGACAAATTACTACCAGCCTGTAGAAGCTGATAAGTTTGTGGAACCTTGGACAGAATCTTCCTTATCGCACTGCACCATTGTTGTCGTGTACGTTAGCGCAGTCCTGATGAGTTTCTTGAAAGCTCCTTTTATTTTCTTTGCTAGATTTCTAGCCAGCCTTTTTGTAAGTTTAAAGCTTTCCTTGTTTCTTGAAGGTCGCCATTTCACTTTTGCTTTGCATTCCTAGATACCACCGACTTTAAAGGATAGGCCTCAAAGGATTCTATGATACACTTCTATCTCCCCTCTCTCTTAGACCACCTCGTACTTAAAGATTGGAAGCCACTCTACTTACAAACCTCTTGACGAGCCATTGAACTTAAGAAACACTCCACTGGAGCACTCAGAGTTAACTGGTGCATTGTATTACCAGGAAGCAAGACTCAGAATTACCCATTTTACTGAAATTTTCTCGACTTATGGAGAAAGCTGAGAAGGTACTTCAGTTATGCAGAGCTTACAGTATCAGCACTCATCACATCAGCCACCTGATCCAAGCAAAGGCATGAAAAGCAATGGAAGTAATCCGAAGCATTTCGCCCTCTCTACGTGGCATCTCTTCAGCCTAGCACACTAAGATGTCCCCTTAGAATGCCAATAAGTTGTCTAAAGGCTTTTCTCCTAAGAGACAGCAAGAATGCCGCTGATTTTTTACAAATGTTCGGGAGCATTCCTTTAGTTCACATGCATCCTGGAGAACCGTGCTACACATAATTGTGGTCGTGAGAAACCATGAAAGACCCACCGCAGGCTCAGGCCCCGAGAAGACACACTTGCTTAGCAATTTCATCTCATTTCCCGTAATCCCAGTGCACCTGGGTAAGATATCTACTTAATTCCCCTAGATTGGAGGACCGGATTATTCACGTCTCCGCTCCGGTCTTGAGTTGATACTGGGCCTACATAACGACTGCGCCTGTTGCTACACCAGGAAATTGAAGCAATGCTTCAGTCGGACTTATTATTTGTCTGTTTTGGTCTTGGTAGATATCCTGCTTCAGTGGTTTCTTGTGCCCGATGACCTTTTTTTCCAAGTCAGAGATCTTATCCTGCATCAGGCTCATACAGGCTTAAAAGTCGTCATTACTCGTCTTATACTTTTAACGAAAACCGACTTGACCTGCTTCTCGATTTGTTGAACCTTGTCCTAAAAGTCTCAGTGTGTTGTCCTATAAGTCCAGTTCTTTATCTTCGCCACTACGTTGTTCTTGGTCGGTAACAGCTTTGATGGAACAGAGTATATTCTTCAACAGAATTCGACACGTTTTAAAGCGATTACCGCCAACTTCGTTATTGGAAATCTTCGAAAGAACTGGCCTAAACAGTTATGTTGGATTTTTGCCGAATAAAAATACCTCCAACTTACTGCTCCTAAGGTATTACATCACGAGGAGAGCTTCAGCCTTATGATGACCATAATTTGCCGCATCTCAGAGATGCTAGGGAGGGTCTCTCCTAGTTTCCCTTTCAGTTGATCTCTATCGCTTTCATAGCGTTGACAATTAAGTATGACGTCGGACGGTTGGAGCTGTTGTCGTGCCCTAATCGGTGTAACTATAACCAGCGTTATGGCAGCAGCCCAGTTGACGCCATAATGTCGAGGCTAATGGAGAACTGATCTCTTTCTACCAAGTCGTACCCAAGTGGACGGAATATATTCCCAGTTGTAGATGGGTATAAATAAAACCATTATTGACGCCAGAATGCGATCTACCGGCTGTTGCAGTTAGGGCCTTTAAAATACTCTCCTGCGGCTGAATAAGCACAGCTTCCACAAATTTTCTAGCATTTGCAGCCCCATTTATGTCAGCCATTTCTGTGCAATCCTAATAGCCTCGTCGCTCTTGGTTTCTATTGCTTCCTTGAGGTTTTTTAGAACTACTTCTGCTATGTCACGAGCAAAGCCAGCAATTTTTGTGGATCTATGGATCGGCGGCTTATAAAATTCGTCATACATTACGTTCCACAGTGGGGGCCTAGTCTTGCGGAACGGTGCCTTGTCTTGTACTGCTTTGTTTCGTCCTCTATTTCGTAGAGCAGCTTCCTGTTTCTTTTTTAGCAGAATGTGAGAGAGAAGAGACCGTGAAAAACGTTTTGGTTTTGGCCACGGCGCCCAGAGCTTTTAATTAACTCATGATTCAGTTGGGCTTCGCAGAAGGGTGGACAAGGCAAGGCTATTCCTCCACTAGGTACATATTCTTCGATCTTTTAGGTCGATTTATTTACATCTGCTCCGACACCCAGGCCGCGATTAAGGCTTGTTCTGTTTACATGATTGCCACAAATATCTGAAGGACGAAATTATTAAGCTGAACCGGCTCGGGCGGTGTAATTTGGGCACGCTAGTGTGAGTTCCGCGACATGCCGTGATATCACCGGGTATTGAAAGAACAGATGCTCTTGCTAGGGAGGGGTCAATGAGCCCCATTCGTGGATCCTCAGTCATTAATAGGCTGCAGCTTGGCATTCTTTAATCAAGCTATGGCTGACCTGTTCCTAAAATAGCATCTCGACTATTAGCGATATCTTGGTACATGCCGGCGGACGAAGATGTGGATCGACGCACCCAGTGCGGATAGAGCCAAGTTTCTGCTTAATTTACCTAAAAGTGACTAGAAACTAATTACAGAGCTCGTCTCGGGTTTTAGTTTCCTTAACGCACATCTGGAAACCATAGGTTCGGGCATTTGTAGTATGTGCTTTGAACAGGAAAACACTGCCGCCTCTTCTACTTTTGCACAAATCAGGCACTTTACAATGGAGAATTTCATCCTCAAGTATGTGGAGCTCAACCTTGCTGCTCTGTGGCGTTTTGTAAAGAGCACGGGCAGGTTTGGAGTGCGGACCATACATACATAAGGAGTATTGCTACTGTCTCGCATGGTGCGGCCTTTGGCCGGCAATGTACATGGCTAAGTGTTATATAAAGGCATAGTGTCTAAGGCCTTGTGGCCAATGTTAGATCAAAAAAATCAAGGGGAATTAAAAAAGTAAGCAAATCACGTATAAGAATAGCGTTAGGGGTGTTCCCCCCTTGAGCAAAATCCCGCCAGACATGAACTTAAGTCAGAGGGTACCTTATTATAGGGAACTGCTTTTCCGTGTACAGTAGCCAAAGGCGTCAAAGTACTATCCGTCTTTATCTTCAGCGTCAGTTTCAAAAACAGATTGCTTCTAAGACTTCTGATGTCAAACGCTTTTTCCTTATAACCGTACCGATTATGCTTCTAGTGTTAACCGTTTTGTATTTCTAAGTCATTGTAATTTTTGTCATAGAACCAAATTTGTATGACCTTGTCTTCCGTTGACCAAATTCACGTTTAAATATAAAATTTCCTTGAAAAATATTCTCTGTATCCATCGCCTAAAAGAAATGATAAAAAGTAACAATACAGGTTTCTATCCACACTCCTGTGGTACATCATCGCTGACCACAAATTTATTGTACAGTCAACGCCAATGGAACACGTGGCATAAAATAAATCGCATGTTTCCATACAAGTGACCTAAAAATTCCTTTTTTGGGATTTCACTAGCAATGCAAATGCATTTGGTGTGCCATATCTCTCTCTTTTCGCATTGATTCTGTGAACAAAAAAAGAAGAAAATCGAAAATATACATATTCAAATTCCAGACACTACATGAATTGCAGTGGCTTCTTGTTGCAATTCAAAGTGCGTCGCATGCGTTCGCTGTATCCATGGGCTCCACATTTTCATTACATTTAAGCACTTCACATAGATTGCTATATACTTTGCTAAGGTTTTAAATGGGTGGAACTCGAGTTATAAGTGATTCGTAAAGCATGTAAAAAGTGGAAGATAAATTGAGAGAGAGAAAAGGAACAAAAAACGCGCCACGATACGAGACACGATTCATGCGTTTTTGGCGGGAAATGCACTTGATTATGATGATGCAGTTGTAAGTGAAAACATGAATAGCGTGTTTAACACTTTAGTAAGCATTCAAGTCATTGTTTTGTGATTGAATATAGCGGTGAAAGGTTACAATATCAGAGGTACATAATTTAATTTGATTTAAGGGAGCCTTCAAAAGGAGATCCATGCATGGAATACTAATTTATGATTGAAGTCTTTTATGGAAGCATACAATTTGTGCTACTTTCATGAAACTCTATGCGATGTTGAAAAACATACAGCGAGGCTACTGTCTGCTAGGAGCGAAGCATATGACACACTACCTCTGATATCTGGACCCATCCTTAGTATAATAAAGGTTGAAAAGTTAGGTTAGGTTGAGTAGAGCTAGAAGTCACCAGTCTTGAGGACCTCCGTGATAAGAGAACTAAACCATTTAACCCGTGCACTTAATTTTCCTAAAGATTTTCAATAACTCATTATCTGGGATCAAAGGCCTTACCTCCTTTGAAGCCAGTCTATTTGAAATTTAAAAGCGCAGTGCGATTCATGCAAAGGAATCGGCCGTTTAGGGCGTTTTTGAGCTTATTCCGTCGGTAGTTGACCCTCTATTTTATCATCATCATCATTTTAGACTAGTACTTCGAGGGTTTTTGGATGGTGAAGGCCATAATAATCTTCGGTGGTTTGCTCTAAACAGAACCTTTACTTCTTTAGTGTCAAGCGTTTCGGGCGTGTTTTAGACGTTTGCGCCGGTTGTCAACAATAGAGTCATATGTTTACGACTTTTTCCATGGTATAGCTGAAATCTCGTTACAATCATCCGCTCTAGTTCAAACCCTTACGGCAATCGGTACCGGATAATCCGACACAAGTTGCACTCTTAAGAATGCAAGGGCTCCGTTGGCTCATTAAGGGTTCATCCACTATTAAATTTCCTCCAGAATTCCTGGCACACCTTTGAAAAGTCCTTATAGACTTCGGCTTCGAGTATACAGAAGTAGCTCTTATGTAACCGAAAACTTGTGATTAACATGACTTTTCAAGGAAACTTCGAAATTAGTTCTAATTCAAGAGCAAGTATTTCGATTTCGCCTTGAACTCAAGACATCAAACACCCCAAACATGCAGTGGATAAAAAATAAATAAAGTCGTTTAGACTGACATTTTACGAATAACAAGGTTAGGTTCAGTTGAGTGGATTGAAACCATTTCAGCCAACATCTTGTAAACTATCAAAGAAATGTGCTCGAAGGTGGCATTTACAGGACATGGTGCCGCAGTACCTGGATACATCCGTATTTGATCCTCAGAAGGGAATCCCCAGCGAGCATCCCTATTGCTATTCTTATTCGTGGTTTGCTTAATTTTATAATTTCTCCAAATTTTTTTCCGATCTTACACTGGCCACAAGGCCTTATTCACCAGATTCCCTTTTAAGTTGGCCCATCTTAGGTCAACCAAGTTTTAAAGACTCTACCGAAAATAACACTTAGTCACGCACACTGGTGGTCTTATGCCACCAATTACGTCACTTTGTGAGACCTCTGCTACTTTTTTGGTCAGTACGCCGGCACTTTCGTTACCTTCTATTTCGCAGTACCCTGCTACCTTACCTAATCTGATACGGGTGTGCATACAAAATGTCCTGAGCATTATTCATATTTGTTGACGTTGGATTCTGGCGACCTTAACGCAGCTTGACTGTTAATGTACATAGATGGCATCCACATGTAAAACGGATGGGTATTAGCGTTCCATTTCGAAAAATCGCACTCAACTCATTGAAATTACTTTCCTTGCGTATGCATCATTACTCATATATGGTGCTGCACGCATAGACGAAGTCTTATTTTTTGTTTGAGTTCTCCGATGTCTGTCTTTCTCCTTGAAAGACTTCAAGGCTTCATTCACTCTGCCTATACAAAATCGTTCTAGTAATCGAGCCAAGATGCAAACACTAAACTTAGACGTCTAATCCTTTCTTCTCTACTATTTTACTGCTGACAAGAAATTATTTGTCTTTCATTCAACAAGTTCTAGGTCTTTTCCCGACTAACATGAAGTTCAACAAAATGGGTCGTAGCATTGATACTTTAGGAACTCCACCGAATACGCGGTATAACTAGTGTAGAAACAACATCATTGTTTGCAGATTTGGAGGCTTTTTTTATATTTTAAGTTCATGCTAAAGGAAACGTAAATACAATACCATCTGGCCGGGTACAATAGTTTAATAGCACGCCTGCAACTTCAACTGCTGCCTCAAGTCGATTATTTACGTAATTTTACTAGTTTAGGTGAGGTTATTGTGGCAGTCTGCACAGTCGCAGATACGATCTGACTTAGGCCAGCAAGATCTATTTTGTTCCCGCCGGAGCTAGTAATAAATCGCTGGAGGCTACTAATATTTGCATTATCCAGTTCCACGAAGTTGTTTAAAAAGTTGGCTCCTAAATGTAGTCGTAGGAATGAGCAGAGAGAGTTTCGCATATGCAAAGAAGATGTAGTATAGTTCCTTCCTCTTCTCTATCCATATTTTTATGTAGCTTCTGCAGAAGTCATTTGCGAGAAGGTCTAGCCTGGTGGCGTGCCTGCCGATAATGCAGTGCCTTGTATCGACACCTACTATGCTTCAAATGAGCAAGCTTTTCTATCTATTGAGACAGTTGGAGCATTTTTGATCCAACTTGGGCCAGATCTGTCTAGGGATGAGGCAAGTAACCATCTGCGATTGGTTAAGTGAATAGTGTTGAGCTTGAGTAGCAATTCAACTGAAGCGATAGGCATACTGAGATTCACCTTGACGGGTTGTACTTACAGCGCGGCACCTAAATGAGGTGCATATTGAATTGTTTAGCCATCTCGTCAAGAGACAGGCGACAGTTCGTGAGATGATTAAATCGCGGCTTGGCTACCATTACCCCACTTATCACATTGTAGTTTATCCACGAGAAGGCTTTCTTTAACGCCATGATCTCCGTCCGGAAGACACGACAGTGTTTAGGGAGGCGGAAGGAGATTTTTAAGTTTGGATTGTTGGAGAAGACACGCCAACCCACATCTGATTCTGCATAGAAACACATGGATTCCGTTTTTGTAGCCAAAGGTCGTCTTGCCAGTCTAGTCTGGAAGGTGTTCAGTTTCAAAGCGTTCTTCAAACAGAAGTTGTGGTGGTCTTTCGAAAAGAATTCAAGTGTCCCTACATAGACTACACTGCTGAGATATAATCTTCATGCGAGTGGCAACACACGCTGTAGATATCTAAGAGTGGCAAGTGAAAAAGAATTTCTAGAGCATTTCTTTGGTCAGTTCTTAGAGCTCCCCTAATGCACATGCAAACCAACTCGGCCCAAGTGGTTACGTTGAACGGTCTTCTCCAGAGATTCCCACCGAACGTAATTCTGTTACAGATAACACATTAACTTCGGATCAACAATGCCTTCCAGTGGGACGCCTTTTTGAGGATTTTATTTTAATGCCGCAAGACCGAGCGTTGATAAATGGCCTTCCAGGACTTAGATCTAGAATTAATGTCAACGACTTTTATGGCAGCTGCGAAAAGGTTGAAGAAAAGGAATTAGTCATCCATCCACTCCAGATAATTTCCGCTCAACTCGGACCAAAGTGTTTAAAAGGGCGAAATAGAAAGAAGTCGCCCTAAATCCTTTCGATTCCCAACATCCTCCCAATTATTCGGGAAGTTTCTTGCAATCATACAATCTCACTGCGGTTACTGAATATCAATACTGATTTGCCATCCACTGAGATACACGATAAACATCATTTCATGCGCTATAAACTAATCTACACTTCCTTTGCTATTCAAATAAAACAAAACAAACAGAAAAAAAGTGCAAAAGAATAAAAGTATATAAAAAAAATAAGCCAGAGGACTTCGTCAGGACTTCGAGGCTGAATCGAAAAATTCCAACACCGAGAATTTTTCCCACCAACGACTTTGTCCACTGGAAACAACAACACCCCTAAGCTCAAATAGCCACTGCCAACACAAGGGATCGGGTGACCAACACACGGTATCGACTCTCGGCACCAGCAATAAATTCCCCCTGCGCATCCTATTTCAAATATTCTTTCGAAAACCCAAAGAAGTACCAAGGATCAGCAAAAAAAAAAATTAATATTACACCCAAGATGACAAAAAGCGAGCCAGCCACCCCTTTATCTCAGCCTATTTGGTCATTGTGTGTCAATTGTGCCGCCCATAGTCTCAACTTTGGCAAAAAAGAAAAAAAAAACGCAAGGAGATAGAAGAACCACTGAACGACAACAACAGAAATCAGTGCGATCAGTGCAATGTCCTTACGTCTGTGCCGACTGTCGTTCTTCGCCCTTGTTGTTGCCCATCGTTTTTTTCTTCTTCTTTTTTCGCTCCGAACAAATCGATTAATCATTGTAGTTAAATTGAAATACCAGTATCAAATCAAAAACAGAAAAGGATATTCAATCAAGGATGCTGCACTCTCTGTCTAGCGATCTTTCTCTGTTGCTCGCGCACTTTGCTAATAAAATCATCGTTTCAAAACGAATCCTTACATCCTTCGAATAGATCGTGCGCTTACTGAAGACAATTTGAATAATACACACAGACTACCACCAGGATGACCCTTTTCCTTTTTCTCTCGTGGTCGTCGTCGTCGTCATCGTCCGTGGTCGTTGGTTGTTTTTTTGCTCGACACGAAAGTGTTGGATGTCATCTTATTATTCAAAATCTGTGGGAATGAAAACAGGATTCTAGATTGCTGCATGCATCCTCTTAAGAGTTTTGACTGAAAACGTTATGTGATGTGTGTGTTACGTTTTTTGCTTCTACTCCTCGAATCATTCATTTATCATACATCCACTCGGACTACGGCGCGGTCTATGGAAATTAGTGTGTGTAGACTCCTTGGACATGGGCACATCTTTGTCGTAATCATGGTCATCATGAGCATCATACGTTCACCCGAAGAAGTATGTCCGTCCGTACACTGCAGTGCTAGACATTTTTGGCTGGCCACATGAAATGATGGCAAGAAATCAGTTTTTTTTTTTCATCTTCTCTTCTCTAATAAATTTCAGGAGTACAGTTTTCTGATGATAGTAGAGGGGAAAAAAAGTTTGAATTGGATGACCAATACCCAGAGTTCATGGTCCAGAGTGATGGAATTTTTTTCTCTCGATGCCTTGCCTCGAGTATAAGTCGAAGAATACCAACTGTTTTATGTTTGGTTGTTGAAATTTGAAGGGAAACAAATGGCAGGGATTGGAGAATAGCCAACACAATGCGCTGGGATCTCTCTAAAGATGACAAAGACAAAGTCCGCATGAAAGTGACATCTATTGCAGAAGTAAAAATGAACGAAGTGACACTATGCCTTTTGGGATGTATCTTTACTGTGACGCATTGTGCACAGGTTTTGCCCGCGGACACTTGCATAATCTACAAAGGATGTGAATTAATGCGAACAACAGTCCTTTTCATGAAAGAACTGTATTCTATGGTTACATATACATATACATATACATACTTGCACATACCCTCCTGCAATGTGACTAGCATTACTTTCATAACTTAACTTCGTTGTGTGCGAACTGGCTTACATTGCAGGACATTTTGGGGCTAATTGGTCCGTGCTTCATTTTACTCTTGCGCATCAAGTCCAATAAATATAAAATTTTACAAAACCCCTGCTACAAATACACTTAATGCGCGTTTAAATTACTATCACCAATCTTTTCTCTTGGCATAATCTCTGAAGCCTATTCAGTTCCAACTATCAAAACGTCCTTTCGCTAGATGAGAAGTAAGTTAATTTCCAAATATCAAGGTAGATAGGGGGTGTCGTGGGACGTGGATCATTGAATTCATCCATCTAGACGGATACATACATACAATGTATATCAGGAGGTTTCCTTGCATGATATTGTGCAAGTACGAAGTGTGGTAGAACACTCTACCAACGTCTACCAGATGTCGCTGATAGTCACAGTTCCCGTGCCCAACAACTTACTAAACAGTCTCCACAAACAGCCTTCCATCCTCGTCGATCTCGCACGCTGTTTCCTGTCTTCAACATCTGGCTAAGCTAATGAAGTCAACGTATCTCGACGTTTTTGACCACATCCACGTCTAGATACAGATCGTAGAGTTTCCGGCTGTATTTTCTACTCATTTGCCCTCTTTCGCACACAGGACAAAAACTCGGCGAAAAATTGTTCGCTCATCTGTTCTGCTATCCTACTTATCGTCCAGCACTCGGTTCCATTCAGCAAAACTGGCAAGATTAGCATTCCATAGAGCATACATTTGGTCCTTCGAGCGCATTTATTTTACCAAAACAAAGTCGGTTTCCAATGATCAGTCCTTGTCGAATCATTTGTGGAGTTGATGTTGACTCCTAGGCGGTGGAGAGATGGCATTTTGTTTGTTGATTATACTAATGTATAATTGGTTAAGTATATTGCCCGATATCCACCAAAGCTTGACTTTGTTGCGTAGGGCCAATCTTTACAGATTATCAAAGCAGCATAGAACTGATTGGGAGTTAATCAAGTGGCAGCTCAAAGCTTTAAGCGCCGTCTGACTTTCCGTGAGGCACCTTTAATGCCTGAGTTCATGATGATGCCGGCGCCTATTTCTATGGCGTAAGGCTCGGCCTGGAAAACACTGGGATTATTCGCGAGTGGTTGGAATGATGCAGAAGAGTTACTTCCTAATAACACATTTGCATCGCATATACTCAAGACACAATGCACAGGCCTCCAACTCTTTTTTTTCTAGCTTATTCTTGTGGGGCAGTCGAATTCTGAATCTGCTACCAGAAGGTAATACCCAGAGTCCATTTTTTCTCCTCTATATGATAACCGTTCGACCATCTGGATACATTTCAAAGATGTTTTAATACGATTCTTAGATCGTACCCTGGACAGACTCCATAGCCATCTTCAGCCTCGATCGCTAGTCTGATTGAAGATACCACCAGTGATTCCATCGGCTCCATGTATTAGCATACGCTCATCGTTAGATAGCTATCCAGCGGACATCATCAGGACGTAATGATTCGACATTTGGTCCACTGAGTTAGAATGAGCCAGACAAAAAAACGAATTTCACCTGTGTATGTGTATGTATGTAAATGTGTAGTAGTGATGATCCTTTCAACTATATAAATTCGGTTTGAAAAACCCTGCAATCATTATTAATCCTAAAGGGAGTGGTTAGTATCTAGAGATCTTCAGGTACTAAACCCATTTAAGGTTGGATCGGAAGAGTTCCAACTTGGTTTTAGCACTGGTAAACTCTTCCAGATCTTGGAAAGCATTCTGAACAAAGCTTTAGTCTTACTGATTTGCTGCCCTCATAAAGTTCGGTGTCACCACCGGTGGAGGAGATACTTCCTAAAAAGAGTTGTTCACTTTCTTAACCTCATGCCCAGAAAAGTTTAATCGAACGGCGGAGTTTGAAAGACAGGGCTTTTATCTTGTTAGTATTAATCTTCAATGAAGCGGTGACCTATTCTCCACGCATTGCATCTTAGACGACCATCCGCGGTCGATACAGGAGGATCCCGAGTGAAAGTCTAATTGTTCGACATCGAGAGTGGAATCAAGGGAATTCTCCAATCCGATCCACAATTTTTCCTTTATTTTAGAACCCACTGGAAGGTCTCAAATTTCTCACTCTGTTGGACTTCCTTTTTTCTGAGTTCCCTCTCTTCTTGAAAACCAATTCATTCCGATGCATTCCTTATGATATGCAGGATGAGGACGATGTGACGTTGTTGTTAGGGGAGCTGATAACTGTATTCTAATGTTTTTTGCTAATTTTCGTACGAAGCATTAATACTGAGCTGATCCTTAACCAATGACTACAAGGACTAGTCTTCATAGAATGTAGTTTGCAAATCTACAAATGGTCCTACTATCGTTGTCCTCAGCTTAGGAAGCAAAGACATTGATGCAGTTACGTTTGACATGTCTTACTTGAACTTATTTCCTCTTCAAACAGTACATACTCTTCAAACTTTCTCTGCTATTGTGACAGCTGAAATTTAAGTTTTGAGTGAAATATACTCATTTCAGATCCCTGCAGATAGCCATGTGATGTAGTGTCTCTGCTTTTTATCGATGTATTGCGTAGCCCCATCCCGTATGGTGCGTAAATGTTCAAAACACGTTGGTGAGGTTGTTTCGAGCGGATGCAGTATGAAAGCGAATATGAGCTAACATGAGATGGTCATGACGTACCATTCTGATATCAACCCAGCACTTATTTCGAACATCCAGAGACAATTTCTAAAGCGCCAACTCATCGGCAACATTGCGCTGAAAAATTTGACTACAAATCATGTCAGCCTGTCACTAGGATGAGTCTACGATATGAGACTTGCGTGTCATTTTTAGGAAGTGTTTGCCGATGGTTTCTTTTTCCCACCGTTAACAACGCCTCGACGAAAAGTAATTCGATAAGAAATTGTATCTGGTGCATCGCTACTAGTTGTTAGGAGAGCCTTTGAGCGCTAGTTTTGTGGAATTTAGTACACATTTACTAATACATATGGGCACTAGCGCTACAGACATACAGTCCAAGATGGACCTCGCCCTTAACCAGTCTCTCGAGCTAGCTCGTAGGTGCCACCAGTTTCGAATCGCTATTCACTTGCAGGCGCTGGCAAAGATATGGTCCTCTAATACCGTGTTGTCTCTCCGGAATGGGGTCGACGTGTTCGAGTGTAGGCATTTATGCCCATCCATACTCTCTACGTGTTCTAACCATCGTAGTCGATATATTCGAATGAAGTCATATTTGAATCCCTCCGATTTGGCTGTTTCTTATTCAATACATATCCCCGCCTTTGATAAAATCAATGTCTCTATGCCGTATAGTCAGCGTGTTGATCAAGTTTTCATACTTGTTCGTGAGAGAGGGTCTCACTTGGTGGAATTTCTTGGTTAAGATCGACTAATAAGGACCAACTAAGTTGTTGTTATAAAGTTTTAGACGTACGGCAGCGCAAATCTTATACGCGAGGCTTCTACTACCCATACGTTATCGTGTATGGTTTCAGGCAATGTGTCTCAGCTCTGCCCACGTTTTTCCCAATTGCCCTGCCCTTTTCATGGTCCTCCAGATTTTCTGCCAGTAAATTAGGTCCTTGCATAGTGTTGGTGTAAATAGCTACCCGGTATAGTGTCACTCTTTGGGGAATGGTACTTTCTCGTTTCTGACCATCTAAATACACTTACTCCCGAAATGTCCGATCTACATCGCATGAATTATTTTCCAGTTGGAGGAGTCTGGCATTCTGAGGCCCTTCTCCACATTCCAGAATTTTATTGTTTCCCGCGCAAAATAGCCAAAAGTCGGCAGCCATGTGATAACTCCGAAGCATGGTGTTGGTCTTTGTAGAGGGTTATTTTCAATAACACAGGTTACTGGCCCACGTTACCTAGTGTATAATTTTTGTAATTAAGGCCCTAGACAACCCGCACTTGCAATTCTTGCCTTAGCCGGGGATTTCCAATAGGAGGTAAAGCAAGCACTTCCTCACCAACTTGATTTTTGCGCTACTAGCCCAAACCATGTTCTGAGTAGTTAGTAGTTTTTTAATCAATTGCAATCCAGATCCCCAGATCTTGAGGATGCTGATAGTTCATTCATTGAGTATATTTCCTATCGACAGAACATACTTTAAAAATGAGTTGGAATGTGTGCTTTACCAAATCATTATCAGCGGCTTACAAGCAGTCGGTGAGAAGTCTGTCGGCCCCAGTGGTTTTATCGCCCGTCTTTGCTTTTATAGTAGTCGGGTGTGGCTCCTGTCTTGTCGATTTGTCCTTGCATGCTTCTGTTTGTTATATCATCTGGTAAAATAGGTTAACATCATCTCCCAATGCAGCATCTCCCAATGGCCTAGAATGTTCCTCGTGCTTTTTCTCATAGATCTCACGAGCAGCTTCTGCTTCGCTTTCTTTTATGCTTCACTTTCATGTATACAATGGCGGTCCTGTTTATCGAACCTAGGGTATTATGATGTTGGCCTTCGAAAACCCTGCACTGCTAGTGAAACACCTTTAATGGATTTCTGACAATACTACCACTGGAGTTCTAAATTCTCTGGAGAGTAAATGATACTCGATCAGTTAGTCGCGGTCTGTTGCGACTATAGCTCCTTAACGTTAAATTTCCTTACAAAACTGTGAACTATGAGATCAGGAAAATCTCTTTCTCTACAATTTTGGTCACTATGCACAACAAGCGGAATAGCTGGCTTTAGACATCTCCGTCAGTTTTGAATTGAAAGACAGTACGGTCAAAACAGTTTTACTCTAGAGTCTTAATCCCACTCAAATGACGCTACATATTGCGGCATCGCATTTTAAATTTATTCTTAAACGAATGCTATAAATATAATCCTGGTTATTCCGCACATGTGATAAAAGAGCAAGCAACCAAAGGAAATATTAACGTGTATCCTTACACAAAGGACATAAAAGAAGAAAACCTCAGCAAGGTGGGCAGCAGTTCTCGTTAACTACAACTGCAATCATAAATAGTTACGACTGCAGTCAAAACTATAGGTTAACTCATTATTATTGTGGCAATTCGTTGAAGCTAGCACCAATAGCAAACAGTAAGGCACTGCAAAAAATTCCTTGCGACATTTTTTCAAACGCAATGGCTGCATATTTGCTTTGACAGTTATTTGCGTTGCAGTGGTTTCCTTAGACCTTGCAATGAAATCCACTTACCAAATTACATAATTTCGACGTCAAATAAGAGGTGAGTTGGGAAAATTTAGATTCAATAATCAGCACTGTGTACCTTGACATGAGGATATTGTCTTTTCCAAACACGAATTCGGAAAGACCAGTTCTGCAGACTGTTAAATGTCTACCAGAGTTTGCGGTCAATTCTCCTGAGGGTCAAAAGAAAATCCGCGGTTGATTTGCCTACATCCAATAGAGTCATTCCACCCACTATTGGGTTCGCGTAAAACTCAGTCATGAATTAAATTGATAAGCGCAGATGCAGCACTGGTTCGTTTGCCCGGACTCCAGTGTGACTTGGTACCCAGAAAAGATTCAAAGATTTTAGTTATCCTGATTTAGAGAGACCTTGAGTTCATGTTTTATTTCGGGTTTAGTTGAAGGGTTGAGCAGCACCTTGAGTGTACTACTATTGCTAAGGCGTTTGTTGCACTGCGACCTAATGGCGACTGTGCCCCTGCAATGTCTTGGGGAGTAATTGTATTCGAGGGTTCCATACTCCCGTTTTTCTAGGCGAGAATCACCGGCTCTCTATAGTCCAGTTTCTTTAAGGAAATTGAAAATGAGAAGTGGATCCACGGACCTTATCTAATATTTGGTACTTTTCCAGATATTTAATTTTTTTATGGGTCAGAGCCTCATAAAACTTCAGAAGGTGTTCTGGTGTTTCCGTGGACTCATTCCAAAATTTGCAGAGACCTTCTTCTCGTACACCTACATAGTTTCCTCAGGTTTTCCTTAAGTTTGCAGTAGTAGTAGTTTCTTCTCTTGCCTCACACCCTGAGTATTTAGGTCCTACAAAAGGATCTGCATCCCCTTTTCGTGCTAGCCAGTCTGCTTCCTCGTTACCCTCTATTCCGGATTTAACAATGTGTAGGCGTCAAGCGCTTTGATTACTGTCTAATTGTGAGACATTGTTGGTGTGCCGCAATTTATGTATTTCCAGTCGAAATTAATTTAAAAGCATCTGTCTATGGTGTATATTTCCACCGAAAGGATGCTGGTACTTTTGCCCTATGGATGCTAGAAGGTGAAGTTTTTTGAGAAGCACATCAAATTCCTTCAATTTTAAGCACCTTTCCCATCCTATGATGGTACTATTGTAGTTTTGGTTGGGTTTAATTTGAGCCCAGTCGTATGGCACCATTTTTGAGTTACTGTTCGACACTTTTGTATGAAGTCACAGAGGGTTTCTTTAAACTTTCCTCTGGAAAACAGTACTATGTCATCAGTATAAGCCTTACAGTCGATTCCGAGGTTGGTTGCTCATCCACAACTAGACCTCACATTAGGATAGCACTCCCCCTTGTGGGCTATCGCTGCAGACTAATAAGCTCCTTCCTACAATGAAGCAAATGGTCATTAAGATTTGCGCAGGAGATCAGTCTTGGAAAACAGACACAAGTTCGCCTAAAGAAGAATGGAGTTTAATTTGCTTGACACCAACTGCAGACCGCTGCAATGGTCTAGAGCAGAGTCAGGTTTTGCTAGGACCACTTGGTTGATTTTGTTGGCAGGTTACTTTTTGATCCGTGAATAAAGAATTGTAGTGCTTCTTGCGAAGATCGCTATAATATGGACACCTGCAATTCAAAACCGCGTTTTCATGTCGTGGTGAATGTGCTTTTTGGCAGTGAAGTCCTCGTACGATTTTGACACTACACCCAAGACAAGTTTGTACGTTTTGTCAATGGGGTCGTAAAACTCTCCATTGATAGGGTCTTCAGCCTCCTCTGTAGGGACATATTACCCCGACGTACAACCTCCAACCATGATGCTAAGTCGTTTTGGGTATCCCTTGCACAGAGGGAGCCGGCATAGCCGTTCATTGGGAATCTCTACTTCAAATATGTCGCAGAAGCCCGTGCAAGATGTTCATTGTGTAGTTCGACATGACTGGAACTGTGGATGCGACCTTTGATTCCATTGTGGTAGTTCCTCCGCTACCGTCCGGAAGCAGGAAATAGTGTTTTAGTGGGAACACACTTTTTCCTCCTCGCTCTAATCTTCCAAAGGGGTAAGAACACCATCTCCAATTAGGTACTAGGCCCCCGAGCTTTACCGCATGAAAGATGCGAAAAGAGTGATGAGTTGATAAGCAGAGGGGCGAGTATGTCTACCATTTGAAACTTTTTATTTTCCTAGATCTTCCGATTATTTTTTTTATTAGTGATCATCTTCTGAATAAACGCTGGCGGTCATATTAAAATTGAGCCTGGATTTATTTTGTGGAACTTTTTAAATCCCTGGTCAAACCTTTTACAAAGTGTGGATACAAATTCGAAAATGCACAATTGCTCTTGATGCTGTACGCACTGGCTCCAGCAAAAGGACTGAATTGTTGTCGAATATACACGGATCGTTCCAAAACCAGTGAAGGGTCTTATGCTGGGGTTTTTTTTTTTTTGCCTTCCAGGAAGACTTTTATGGAATAAATGAAAAGATCGGACTATCCTTTCTGAATTCTTTAGGAACTTGTAAAATATGTAGTTCAAGAATGCAAGACCCTTCGCTTGCTAGGCAAAAATCTTTTATTCTTGTCTGGGTATCAGGACACAGTCGATTCATGAGGAATGGAATTAAGGGCAGAATTTTTCAATTCTGAACCAGTATTGGTTCCTCTGGAGAAGGGTTCCGTTCCATTGGCGATTGGATGTATTACGTGTAAACAATTGAGTACCGCGTGACTCTCCAAGACGCGTAAGCAGAAAAAAAAACGCTGACAGACATCAGGAAAAAATCCGAGGAATCCGTGCCGTCTCTGATGCTACGATTACACGTTCGTTATTTGTCCGGAAGTTGTTACGCTGTGTGATCGTCCATGTGAAACGATGTCAATGCGTTGACGACTGTGTAGACAGCCGCATTGACGCGAATTATTGGGTCAAAGCGTTGACTTCTTTCGTTGACTGTATAATCATCTTATCAAAGCGTTGACAGATTTTTTCGGAGTGCTCGTCAGTGCGTTGACTGTGTCCTTACGTTGACATAGCAGGATTGAAAACTTTTCGGCGTGGTGCTTTTTTTTTTTTGGTTTATTGACAGGATTTTCTGCTGTAATTACATGGTCCACGAAAACCTTCAATGCGTTGACTCTGACGTCAAAATGGATCAAGAATTTGTTCCAAATTGGTCACGTCATGTAATTGTCAACCATTCAGGTGGTGTGTTTTGCACAAAGCAGAAGGGTAGATATTTTGTTTGCGACAGATTTCACAGTAATGGAGAGGGCGTTTACACTAGGAAACATTTCCCTGAGGTTGCCCTGCTTGTTTTAGGTTAATATTTTAGAATACGGCCGTGAGATATTTTATCGGCCTGAAGGCCCATCCTATTCCCTCAAAGGCGGGGGTGCAACCAAGATGTGAATAGAGCCATCATTTCCCTAGTAAACTCCCATTCCTAACAACTGAACAACCAGGACGACCTACATACCTATGTATGTACATATTTGTGTACATACCTGTAGTGACTGTGCTTGCTTTAAATGTACAATCTAGTGACAACCGAGCCCAGATGAATCTATAAATGCCTAGCATTTAGTTTACATATATATAATCGGAACTCAATTGTATCTATAAAAATAGGTGTACCTGGCTCATATCAAGTTTCCTAGAATGTGTACTACCGCTCAAGCCAGATTGAAATTCATCTTTAAACCTTATATCGTCTAGACATGCGATTACATCGACACCCTCCCTTTGAGACACTCATATGCCATATACTTCTTGCATACTTACCCACAAGCGACCTTTCTATCTATGTATCTACAGCACCATACCGATTTGTTGTTCTTTGTAACTTGTTACTATGCGTGATTTCTAATGCAAATATTCCAGAAACCATGCACTATGCATTCACAGAGGCATTCACTTTAAAAGCTTACAATAAAGATTCTAAAGAATAGACAAAAAAAACAGTCGCACACGTATGAACTGCAAACGAAACGTGCGACTTTTCTCTCGCTCCCGACTCATATTAGCAAAATTTCTTTTCAATAGTGTGCCTCTGCTTCCATTGTAGTGGTCTCTTCTCTAAGGGAGCATAAACAAAAAATCATGATTTTATGATGGTGAATTAAAAAGAAAAAAAAAAAGAAAAAAGCTCACTATCTTCTCTTTGTGTGTGCGTGCGTCAAATGCCATATCGTCGTTCGTTCTTGTCATAGACTACGTTTATTATTGTGCAGCTTATCGCATTAGAGAGTCGGTCTCGTTACTCTCGTCGCAATTTTGGTTTTAGCTCGGCGCACACAACAATCTATCCAGAAGCACACTACCACCACCACTGCACCATGCTCCTTGTATTATTTGTAAAAAAAAAAAAAAAAACTTCAAATGAATAAAGAAAAATTTGCAAACATTCGTTGGTCCTCTTGATGTAGTGTGTTTTGAAAATGCGCCCAGTTTCTAACCCTTTGGCAAGTCTACGAGTATCTTGTGTGCTTCAAAGGTATTTAGGAGTAGGACCGACCGTGTTTATGGGTAGTCTTAGCAAACATTAACATATGTACATACATACGTGTACTCGAACGTATCTCTCTGTGAGAGGTTATTGCAATAGTTCACGCTGATTTTTTTTTTGCTCCATTTCTGTGTGATATAAGAAACTGCACTGGATAGAGAATAGTGTTGCCATTAGGACGTTGTGCATACTGGAATTCTGTAAAAGACAGAAATTGGGACGATTTTTATTAAATTAAAGCAGTACAAAGGGGTATGTATTTAATAATTGTGAATCCTATCCATCGTGGATAAATTCACTTTATATTATCAAAAATTTGCTACAGTAGCTGGTACTAGTACTTATGTAGTACTTTTCGTCGTGTTGCTGAGAGCTAGACACCACAGCCCTCCATCCTTGTCATCACGGGGCAGTTTACCGTAGATTTGTTGCTGCTTTAATGTCGATTCATTGGCCGTTCTTACTCCGATTCTACGCAGAGACTCTGCCCTCCATCCCTGTCAGCCCTGGATAGTTTACGCAGATTTCTTGCTGCGTTAATGTCGATTCATTCGCCGTAATTACTCCAACCATACGCAGAGACTCTGCCCTATTCAACTCAGCCCCTCATCCGTATTAATTTTGTGCTGTTTGCGCAGTTATTAAAAAGTGTAATTCATTTTCTTTGTTGCCGAGACCTTGCTTCGATATTGCCAACTTGTTTGTTGGTTCTAAAATTAAAATGGAAAGCAGGATGTCGCTGGATTTATCTATTGGCACGTTTCTTACTTATCGAGCTTGCGACCTTCACAAAAATTAAGCATAAAACACAGCCTTTCGGGTCAGGTTGATCGATTAATGGCTCTGCTTTTGCATTCATATGCACGAATATGTCCATGTGAATTAAGCGATGTTAGGTGTATATCATGTCGTTAAAATTTTCCGCTTCTGTAGATGCTATTTTTCATTCGAGAGAATTCTTCTCCGTCGCCATGGAAGAGTGTCTTGGGGACATTCTACATTCATTTTTTCTTTGTTTGTTTGTTAGACAACAGTATCGCCTCATATCCTTTGCCTCTCTTTAGTGTGACACCTTTCTCATTTGACATGCCTTATATGTATGTGTCGTAGTTTGTTTTGAAGAATCACTCACATCTCACTTCAGATCTCCTGCGATTGGGTTTTGGGTTGATATCAGACAAATACGTCTGTTTCAGTACGGAAAATAGGCAGAGCTCTCGTGCCTGAATTTTAAACAGTTTTGCTATGCAGAAGTGTGAATCGACGATTAGTCTAACGGTCCGTACTTGACACATTTCATCATTGCTGCATTATTACCATGCTTTGTCTTCTTCACTTTTCGTTCCTCATTTCACACATTAAGATAAACTATACTCCCAATATGTCAGGAGAAATCTTTCAATGGCAGACTGTGTCTGCTGATATTGTGCGAAATGCTCACGCCAATCGCTCACAGTTTTACTTTCATTTGCTTAGGCCCATGTTGGTGGTTCGTGAAACCTTCGTCGTCTGTGTATCAGTCCTACATGATTTGACATGGTGCATTCTTTACTCGCTAGCATACGCCAGGTATTCATAAACCGATAGACGTGTATCAATCACGTATTTGATTGCGTTATAGTCCTTGTTGATGTCCTTGAGTATCTACAAAAGTGGACCCTACACCGAACTCTGTGGCATCCCGTCTGCCACAATGTCAAATATCAGTAATCGGTCACTATTGGTATCTTCATATTTCCAGTTAGCGAAGTTGACCACGTTGGTGAAATATAAGGATTCCAATAGTGTAGTACCACATAAGTCCATCATCTGCCTTTCCTTTTTTTCGCTGCGTTAACGACCACACAGATTGCATGTATGATTTTCGAAAACTGTATTGATTTTCATCAAATCCTTTTTCGTTTTCAATGGCTGCTTTCAGAAATCTATCTGAGCCATCTTTGGTTGCACAAACAACGTTGCTGCTAATAAATGATTCGTATTGTACTTCGTAGATTGAAGACTATTCGCACTGTGATTGCCGCTTGTCATCAACCATTGGGCCACGGTATACTGTTCCGGAAGGTTATTCCAGGTAGAATTATTTGACCGTGCCCAAGTAAGGTTTGATCTAATGGTGTTCAGGGACTAGACCCCATTAGTCTGGTCTGCTTCATCGATGTATCAAAGGTGGAACCTCGATTTGGAGCTGGCGTCTTGGGACCCAATATTAAAGTCTCCATACCTATCAGAATGTATCTCACTGTGTTCTAGACTGAAGTCCATATACCTATTTTCTCCAGAACATGTACAATACATACATATTTTTTCAGATGGTTAGCCAGCATTTAAAGCACTATCGTCCAACTCAATGGATTTCATGCCAGAAAGAACAGTTAAAACTCAATTGGGTCCCTGGTCACTAGGGTATTGAAATAAACTAGTTGGGACTACCTCAGAATTTGTCGTCACAAGGCTGATTAATGACTGATAATGCAAACTCGGTCTAACCTACTGGAAAAGTGTCCCGGGATTAAGGCAATCCAAGCCATTAATCAAGCCTTATTTCTACAAGGAAAGTTAAGGAACTTATGTAGATAAATAGCTGCTGAGCTTCTCCAAAGGCCACCATGACCTCAGGTATCTCCTTTACAAATTAAATCTGTTCTCAGACACGGAAATCCGATTCTGTTTAGAGGGAAAGAAATCTTTCGACCACATTCTTTGGTGAAAGCAAGGCACTGCATTCGTTAAGGAGACGTGTTTTACACACAGTGAAGTAGAAAACTCTGCTACTTAGAATGTACTAACCTTCATAAGAGAAGTGGTAGGTACATACGTCTATTAGGTTAATTTCACCCTTTTAATACAAAAGATCTTTTAAGTCGCAGTGTCAGTCATATTGAAAAAATGTGGATGCGCTGTTTTTATTTCCGTCTAACTGTCGAGAATTATTACTAGGCTCTGAATAGCATTTTATGGTGTTCAACCAACACAATGTCCTATTCTATTGCTGCTTTTGACGTGTTGTACAGTCAGTGCATTCTAGAATTTTGACAAACGTATGTACATATGTATCTAGCTAGCATGAACTGTGTAAGGCTGGATTTACATTAAGTATCTCAGCCAGAAAAGAAATTAAAAAGATAATATTTTCCAATGCAATGGCAACATACTGCTACTTCCAGTCTTAAAACTCTTGAGGAGCAAAAACTGCAAACGATACGAATAAAATCAGAAGAGAAATAAATTAAAAAAGAAATAAAATTCATTCCCTACCCCCTGACCAGACACTGAAAAGCAAAGAGTGTACATTCCTTGTATTGTGCAGGGTAGTGTTGTCCAAAATGTATGTCCTCTCGTTGTCGTTTCATTTTGCTCAGTTTCCTACATTCAGATACAACCGTTCAGCTTTTCTGAAATATGCCTGCTACACGACATAGAACACGAACGACTTTAAGACGGCTGCCTTGGTGTAGTTTGGTTTTTTTTATTCGCATTCTATTTAATGCCTTACACTCACCACTAAAAGATACCTAATGTTGGTTATGTTATGTTCTGGCTTTCGCCGGTATCCGCACAAAGTATCTGTACACTCCAGATCCCTCTCTAGCCGTAAAGTGTGTGGGGTGCGGCATACCTAGCACTAGCACTAGCACTAGCACTTTAATTTCTCGTACCTTTGTTGGTGGTCGTGTGTGCATTCGAAAATATTCACCAAGAAAGCAAAGGAATAAAAAAATAGGAGAATGCCATGCCAACAACTACACCTTGTTTCTCTCTGTGTACTATGTGTAGATAGATACGTGAAATTTTCTTAAGGAACTTGTTCCCATTTAATCCGTTAAAATCGTTTAAATTCTGCAATAAAATCCCATGTTTCTCTGTACGACACCATCATCAGCACACCAACACCACGTTATTATATCAATACGGCGATTCTGAGGAGAATTTTTGCATCTATAGGGTGCAAAGTGTATATGTGTGTATTCGAATGAATTTCACAGCAGCGAAAAAGCATAGGAAAAAGGAAAAAAAGGGGTCCATCCACCAGCAGCAAAAAAGCAACCTAACAAGTTGGCAACATAAAATACCAGCCAACCCTACCTCATACCACCACCAATTCTCTATTTATATTGTGTGGATGTATTAAACAACATTCAAATGTGTATGCGTTTGTATATGTCCACCGAGAGGAGCTGCTGCTGCTGCTTCTTCTACCTCTGCTTCCACTGCTACTGATGTAACATGGTGTGTAAGCTTTCGTCTTTTCATCAATTCATTTCACACTCGGATTGTTGCACTATAGACGTACTATTTACCCTTTACGCCAGACATTTTTCTCCAATATCGCGGACGGTTGAAAAATACACAAAAAAAAATTAAACTCATCATCAGCTCTCTTCAATTATTGTTTAATTTTGTTTTTAATTCTAATTGAAAGTAACACTTTTAGATTAATTCAATTTGTTAAATAGACAACTGTACACACGCTGCCGCAAAGTAAAAAATTTTAAGTCCGCGATACTTCTCAATTGGACTAAAAAAACACAAAAAAAAAGAAAACTCCGCTAAAATTTAAATTTTAAATTAAAAAAACAAATCTGTAAGAATACAACAAAATAAAATCCAAAATTAATATAAATCGCATGAGAAAAGTGATTTTTTTTTTATTTAGTGAATTTTATATTTTCTTCTAATAAATTAACGTTTTTTTTATTTAAACTTTAGTC